>JAADWA010000406.1:0-26910 GCA_023335935.1 Pythium phragmiticola | reverse complement strand
TGAGCTAGATGGCGAATGGGCAACGCGGCGTAAAACAGGGAAGGTCACCCACAGTCGCCAAGCGAGGGTTGGCCGGGATTGTCACTTGTTGAATTTAAGAAAAGCAAGAACTATTGTTGTAATTGGAATGCTCTGTATCTATAATGTGGACACTACATGCACCCACTACAGAATGCATCAACAGCCGTTGTGATTTGCTGAAGTACTCGGTGCCGCGCTGGAGAGTCGCCTCGACAAAGGCTTGGATCGACTCGGCGCGCCGCTCATTCAGCTTCCATTCCCATGGGTGGAGCACGACGCTCGTGAGCACAAACGGCAAACCTGCCGCAATCGCACCGTGGGTCTTGTCCACGATGTCTTGTGCGGCCGCCAGGTACGACCTGATGGCGCTGTCGGCCATGCGCTTGGGCGCGAACAGGATCGACACGGGAACCTGAAACCCCGTCAGCGCCCCTCGCGTGTCCATGGAAATGATCTTGCGGCGTGCGTGTGAATACGCGGCGCGGCGCGGCACCAAGTCGTCCCCGCACAGCAGTTGCCTGACGATAGTAATCGATCGCACCGTATCGATCGCTTTCGCAGCTCGCGGGTACGCCTTGATCACATACCGTGGCGTGAGATCGCCGTCGTCGTAATCGTCGGGGTCGAAATACTCGATCGAGGGGTTTCCAGCTATGGCGATCAGCAGCCACGCCGACCGATCCAGCCGCAGAGCGAGCCCAACAAGGTCCATGGCCTCGCGAAGCCTGGTGAGCTTGTGCGCGTACTCGTCGGTCGTGGCTGGCGGCCACGGGATGTACACACAGAACGACCGGAGCCCACTGTGTAGCGTGCCACCGGCGAGCTCCTCGCGCTCATGGTAGTGCAGGTGCTCCTGTAGCACGCTGATCCACTCACGCAGGAACGCCCATCGCTTGGCGGCGGTCGCAGAGCGTTGAGCACGAGTCGCCATGTCAGAAAACGGAGACTTGTGGACGTCTGACACGAGAAGCTGGTGGAATCAGAATGTCCGAATCTGAGTCCTCGGTGCTGCGGGGTAGCTGCTGCTGCTAATGCGTCTCACCATTGTGATAATGGAGAAGTCTGGTCGGACAGATTCGTCTGTGCAACCGAGTGGATGGAGAGAAGACCCTCAGCACTGCCCCCCGATGGACGGTTGTAAAGGGCGTACACCGAGAAGACAATGTGAACGACCCTTACTATGACCAAACGCCTCGATCGTCGGCACCGCAGTGTAAACCGTCGACCGGACCTCCACTCTACGTCACCAATCCTGACCTATGACTACTACCGAGCATTCATCCACTACCGGTGTGTGCATGGCTACGCGACTTGAAGTTGCCTTTTTGCAATAAAGCAACCTCAAGTGCGCACAAATAGGACGATTATGCTAGTCGAGAGACACCGTCGATGCCAAAACTTCACTGAGCGTCGGCTTGGGTCCAGCGGGTTCCTCTTCTATTCTTTATCTACATTATGACTGTCTGTGCTCAGAGCGAATCTCAGCATCTGTCGCTCTCTGGGTGCTGCTTGCTGGTAGACCATCCTCCGAGTCAGTCGTACGCCCACTGTCCGAGTCGTCGCTGATTGTGAGTTTCACGGGGGCCTTCTCGAGATCGCGCTCAAGCTCAGCCTCAGCCGCCGAACGAAACGCAAACCGCGCGTAACAGAGCAGACAGCTCATGCCCAGCACGCAGAAGGCAATGTTGAATCCAAAGACGGCGGTCATGGACGGCAGCGCCGCCGGCAGCAGCGGTAGTGTGATGCGCGCCATGGACCCAGCCGAGCCGAGCAGTCCCATGAGGAAACCTTGTGGTCGCGTGCCCAACAGCTTGGAAAAGGCCGCAACCACGACCGCTGTGGTGATGGGACACCCGATGCTCCACACGAACGCCTCGGCAATGACCAGTCGCCAGTACGTGAGACTGGATGGCGCGACCACGAGCAGCACGTTGCCCAGGAGCAGTGTGGTGAAGCCAATGTATACCCACTGGATCGCCGTGACCTTACGGCGCATGATGTCAATGGAAACGTACGTGATGAGGCCCAGAAGCCCGAGGTAGAACTGGAAATTGGACGCCTCGACGACGGCTTCGTTGCTCGCTGGGTCGCTGTGCGTGACCTGAAAGTACAGAGGAATGTTGACCGTCTCAAATACGGCGAGCGTGCCCTTGGCCGTAAAGTTGAGAAAGATGAAGAGCACAGCGCCGATCGCGATGGCGCGCTCGCCAACGACGACGTGTTCGCGGGTAGTCGCCGAGTGTTGCTGGTGCTGGTGGCTTTGGGCAGAGGTCTCCTGGGGGCAGTCGGCAATGGAGACCGAGTCGTCAAACACAAAGATGATCGCGACGAGCGTGACAATATTGAGCGCGACGAGGATCGCGCCAGGGGACGTGAACTTGTTGAACTGGACACCGCCAACGTCCACGTCGGTGCGTGCGACCAGCGAGCCGAGTCCCGGTGTCAGTGCGTACCCAAGAAAGACCACGGCGGCTAAGATCGTAATGTACTTGAGCCGCTGGTCCACAGTCGTGAGGGCCGCGACGTTGGCCCGGCATACGCTGCGACTACCGCCACCAAACCCCACAATGAACCGCGAGACGACGAGAACAGCGAGGCTATCGGTGGCACTCGCGTCAGCGGCCATGTAGATGATGTTGCCCAGCAGGCAAATGAGCAGCGAGACGATGTAGACCGACTTGAATGAGTAGTGGTCGCACATCCAGCCAAAGGCCATGGACGCGATGAGCCGTCCGACGGAGAATACGGATGTGAGAACGCCCATGGACGCTAGATCACCGCCCAACGACTGGTTGTAGAGAAAGAGCGTCGGTAGCACGATGCCGCGCGGTGACTCGCCGACGAATTCGACGAAATTGATGAGCGCCATTTGCGTGTACCATCGGCGCGTCCGTCGCGCTGCTGGTAGTGCCGTTAGTGGGAGCGGCGCAGCCATGTCTCTTTTGGCTTGGGGATGGGAATCACGAATGGCTTGAGAGAATCGACACTTGGGACTCCCCCTGGACTGAATGTCCAATGCCCCGAGTTCAGACGGACCAGAGAGTATTTCAGCTGGATCTGGATGGCCCGGCTCTGTAACTCGGTGCTGCTGAGTTGGGTTCACTTCGAGTGAACCCAAAACATCAAAGATCAGAAGATGATTGATTGATGGTCACCACATGCATGGCTGTGGGTTCACCAACAGCATTGGAATGCCTCAGCATCAAAGCGGGGGGTAAATTCGCCAAGAATGACATCGAGATGTAAAAGGCAATTGGCACGATCGTGATCGCTTCCCAAAACTGCTGGATCATTTATGATCCAGTAGTTCATAAACAAATACTCGATTATGATCCAGCAGTACAGCAGTACAAGGATCTCACGTGAATGCCAGATCGAGTCCCATTCGTTTATGTTTACACTACGTAGAGTAGAATTCATTGGATATACCGATTCTGGACTCTACTAAGCCCAGGAGTGTGAACTCCCGTTTCAATTGTACTTCTACTAGGTACATTTATTGCGCATAATAGACTTCAGCTTCATCATCATCGTTCCAATTATACTTGAGGAGCGGATAGTGATACTACAGAAATCGAAATCTGTCTAAACGGTGGTGTTTCCGCCGTCCTCCGAGTCGGTATTATGTCCGCTATCTGAGTCGGTGGCGTCGACCTTTTCGGACGCTGCCTTTTCGAGATCCAAATCTCGGTCTTTTTCCGTGGCGACGCGGAACGCGAACCGTTGGTAGCAAATAAAGCTGCCCGCGCACACGAGACAGAGTGCAATGTTGAACCAGAAGACGTCGGTCATCGAGGCCATGGCGGCCGGCAGGAGCGGCAAGAGGATGCGTGAGACCGAGGCCGCTGAACCCAGCAGGCCCATCAAAGTGCCTTGTGGTCGATCGCCCAGCAGCCGTGAAAACGCCGCGACCACCACAGCCGTCGTGATGGGACACCCGATGCTCCAAACAAACGTCTCGGCAACAACGAGCCGGACAAACGTGACTTCCGAGGGCAGCACCACCAGCATTATATTGCCTACGAGCAGCGTGAAGAAACCGAGGTGCACCCACTGAATGTCGCTCATCTTGTTGCGGCAAATGTCGATCGAGAAGTAGGTCACCAGGCCCAGCAAGCCCAAGTAAAAGTGGAAATTCGAGGCGGCGACCACGGCATCGAGGCTATTGGCATCGCCATTTGTGACCTTGAGAAAGAGCGGAATGTTGACAGTCTCAAAGACTGAGAGCACGCCGCGCGCAGTGAAATTGAGAAAGATGAACACGAGCGCACCGATCTTGACGGCGCGATCACTGAGGGCGATCGACTCGGTCGGGGAGTCCATGGCGTCTCCAGGTAGTCGCTTGGGCATCTCCTTGGGACCATCGTCGACCGTGATGGACTCGTCAAAGATGATTGCCATTGCGAGAATCGTGACGAGATTAAGTGCGACGAGAATCGCTCCCGGGGAAGTGAACTTGTTGAAGTAGACGCCGGCAATCTCAAAGTCCGTGCCGGCCACTAGCGAGCCGAGCCCCGGGGTCAGTGCGTACCCAAGGAAGACGACAGCTGCTAGGATCGTGAGAAAGTGGAGCCGCTGGTCCACGGTCGTGAGAGCCGCGACGTTCGCACGGCACACGCTGCGGTTGCCCGCGCCAAAACCGACCAGAAACCGCGAGGCAACCAACACGGCAATGCTGTTGGTTGCGCTCGCATCGGCGAGCATGTAGATTGCGTTGCCCACGAGGCACACGAGCGATGAGACCGTGTAGACAAACTTGAATGAGTACCGGTCGCACATCCAGCCAAACACGGTCGACGAGATGAGCCGCCCCACGGAAAACACGGACGTGAGCAGGCCCATGGACGCGAGATCGCCGCCAAGCGACTGGTTGTAGAGAAAAAGAGTTGGCAGCACGATGCCGCGCGACGACTCGGCCGCAAACTCGACAAAGTTGATAAGCACCATGTTGCTGTACCAGCGCCACGTGCGCCGTGGCGCACCGTGCACGAGCGTCGTGGTCATGGTCTTAGCGTTGGAGGGTGGATCTCGGATTGGGAGTGAGCCGTACGAAATGGGGAAATAGTGGAATCGCTGGCTGGGACTCAGTACCACCTGGACTTTCTGATCGGATCTAGTGATGGGTGCCTGGAAATAGGCACCATGAGATATGCTGAGCTGTGTGGTGACGCGTGAACCCAAGTGACCACTACTCGAATAGTAGCCCTTGCGTGCGACTGGATTTCTGGCTTGTCTGGCTTGTTCCGCTTGAAACTGAAGTTTCCTATGAATGGTTATTGTGTCCTGTGGGTACTGGCTGTGGGTGCATTTTTCCGTGCCAACAGTCAGGACTGGAAGTTTGTGAAGCCAGCGGCTCCATGTGAGACCAAAAGCGCATTGTTGCCGAGAGTGAAGGTCTTGTTGTATACGACAAGATCTATCATGTACCGGTACCGTTCAATGCTGCCTTGGTGATTCCTTATACAGTATCAACAGAGTTTCGGTTTGTCGAGCCCACAGTTCTGCCTTGCATGGTCGACGAGCGCGTCGCCCCAGCGGTTCACGCCTTCGCTCAGCGTCATGGCAAGTTCGACACTCAGCGGCAGATGGTCGTTGCGGTGGATGCGCACGTGGTTAAGCCGTCGCAGCACGACGCAGTCTTTGTCACGGGAGACCAGCAGCGCGGCCGTGACGTCCTGGCGAATGCGCTCCTGCGGGCGGTACGGGTGGAGATCGTCGCGGTCCACAAACGTCGACGTCGTGATCCCAAAGTCGCCGTCCTCATCGAAGTGCGTAAACACTGCGACGCTTCCTTCGACACGAAGGTTTGGAGGGATGGTCGACAGCGTGCGGTGGTGGCTCATGGTCGGGTCTTCGATCTCGTCATTGTCCTCGCGGATCGTAATGCAGCCGGCGCCGTCAGTGAAGCTAATCTCCAAGTTGGACGTATAGAAAATCGCGGCCTCAAACACTTTGCGTACGGACACGCTCGCTGGAAATTGCTCGAGCAAGAAGCGCACGCTGCAGGCGTCGCCGCTTTCGTTCACAAACTGTTCTCCAGCAGCGTGGGGCTTGGTGAGGTCTAGGTGGCGGCTTCGCTCGAGCACATAGCGGCGTGCGATGCGCAGCTGCTGTGGTTTGATGGCCTGTAACGTACGCAGCCGATCGCGTGGCGAGCTCGTGAGGTGGAGGTAGCAGTGCGCGGGCACTGAATACTCCGACGTGATAAAGCGAGAGACCATGGACCGAGCGCACGCGAGACTGAGCTGCTGCTCGTGGATGGCCTCGCGCAGCAGCGCGTTCGGAATGTACGGGTGCTCGGGGTCTTCCTCGTGGTGGGTTGGCCCACTGGACGTCGCGCGTCTCGTGGACGTGAGCGTCTGTCCACGTAGGAACGCGAGCCGCTTCTCGAGCTGGGCGATCTCGTCGTTGAGCATCGAGATCTCTTCCTTGCGGACCGTGTGGGTGGGCTTGCGCTTCTTGGTGGTGACGCCACATGCACCGTGCTGGGGTATTGACGCAGACTCGCTCGTGCGGCCGCGCTCGTCAGCGCACTTCTGCGTGGCCTGCTGCACGGACGCCATCAGCGCCAGCAGTGCATACGCAGAACTCTCGGGTGGTGGCGCTGGTGACTCATTCGTCGTCGTAACCTCCTCGGTGGGTGGATCACGGGACTTGCGTGGTCCTTTTGAACGTTGCCCGTTTCCAATTTCCACCGAAATCGGACGTGGCGATGCGCGGAGATCTCGCCGTTTCAATGGCCTCCTCGTTGGATGAGCTGCTGGCGCAGTGGCCACGAGCGGGCGAGCGCTGGATAAAGAATTGCGGGCGCTGTCCATTGGAGCGGAGGAACGGTGAATGGATCAGCTGGGGGGTCATAAACCCCTGGCGTCATCATTGGGACTGACAATGCGACGTCATCCACCCATTAACCCAATAATCCAAATACCCAAGGAGTGATGATCCTTGACATATGAGCTGGTACTGAACTTCTGAGTCCGTTGCATTTATCAGATCTGTAGCTGGTGCATTTCTGCAATGGACGACTTGGACTTGGAGTTCCTCGAGCCGCGCGTTGTATACACCCTCTGCAACCGCAACGAATTGCGTCATATCGACACTCATACGTGCTGTCAATAGTGTTGGCAAGAGAATCTCCAGTCTCATTTCGCTGTAACGAATAAACTTGTATACATGTGAGCTCTTATCGTCATGTTGCCACTTTTCCTAATTAAATGGTATCTCATTCATGCTCTCATTACGTGTAGGTGTTCTTTTTTTCGAACAAGATCTATGGCAACTCCTGAATCACTCGCAGTACCGCCAAGAAGATTAGGAATGACATTTCACGTCGACGACCGACTGGTTACTTGTCGAGTGGACCGATACGTTGAAGACCAGAACAGTCCAGTGCCGAGATCACGGCGATGAGCCGGCGAGGACGAGCTCATGACGTAGGGGGAGATGCTAGCGACCGTGGACGTGAACAAGTCGATCACTGGGTGCTGGTATTGCACTCTGAACACTGTACTCTTCGACCCTGTGGACGCTCTGGACGATCTAGTCCTCCAGACCGCACCTGGCGCAAACTGCAGTGGTCTTGACTCGCGAGAACTACGACTCGTCGACAAAGACATTCCGCCACGAACGCGCAGCTGCAAACTGGAATATCAACGACAATATGTGGTGGTCCAGTTTGCCCGCGGCTAATGGTGGAGCCTTGTCGTCGTCTGTGCTCCGTCGATCGGAACGCGGCCGGCACACACTCAGGAATGCTGCCTTGCACACGAGGGGCAACAATGCCGCCACACCTGGCCCCCACGTATTGTTGTGCACACGAAAGCGGCTCTTGTTCAGCAGAAGTAACGCCTCGGGCACACGCAGCTCGAGGTACTCGAGCAGACTGCTTGGCGCTTCGAGGACTGAATGAAACGCATCGAGATTCGCTTGGTCGAGCTCGGCAACTTCTCCGACGCAGTCGAGACACAGCTCACGCAGTACCCTAGAGGCTGCGCGACTCGGATCGCGCAGCACGTGGGCAAACGCCGTCACTTGTTCACTCGGAATGTCGGCTTGATGGAGCGAGAGCGACCGAATCTGGCAATTGCTGTGCTCGTAGGCGTCGAGAAACACGTCCATGGAATCGAGATCCACGCTCGAGAGTTCCAACACGCGGAGATTGGGACATACGCGCAGCGTCTCGACTAACATGTCTTGCGTCACTGTCCCGAGCCACAAGTGGATCGAGAGTGCCTTGAGATGCTGACCAATCAATGCCAACAGCAAGGGGATCGCGTCGAGCGTGTCGCTGTGGCTGGCCTCGAACACGATGGCTAATGTCTCCAGCGCGTGGTTTCTGCCGTTGCTCTGCTCTTCAATCTCTTGCAGCGTCCTGGCCACCGTCTCGACATCCGTCAACTCAATGTCGGTCTGGTTGATGCACAAATGCTTGATGGAGGTTTGTGAAGACGGCGCGAACACGGCCCGCGTGAGCCATTCCCACTTGAGCGTCTGGTCCGCAGGTGTGTCGAACGTAAACACGTTCTGGAGCTGCAAGTTTTCGACGCGTCGCGTCGTTGCTAGTGCTGTACACGCCGCACAAAACTGAACGCGGTCGGCGCGTTCAAGCAGCAGCGTCTCAATGGGGAATCGGGAAGCCATCGTGGTGGACTCGCCGTCCACTGGGCTCAGCAGAACGGTCAGCAGTCTGTCACGGTCCGCTGTGTCTTGTTCTTGGCCATCGGCGTCGGGCTCATGCTGAATGATCCGGAGATGCAGGCAGTGGAAGGGAACACCGAGTGAGTGGAGACGCATGACCTGGCGAGCAATGCCACTAGTCATTTCGTACGGAGACAGATTCAACTCCAAAGCGTCGAGTGTAAACGGCGCGCACCAATCCAACGTTCTGTAGGTAGATGGACTGTCGAGGTGGTCTCGAACAGCTACAACCATGTCGACCGCCCTCGTCACATACGCTTCGACCACGGACGTCGCCATGCCAAACACCAAGAACTGCAGCCGCAGTGGAACCGCCGGCATCTCCAATTCTTGCACTGTTGTCTGGTGACCATATGTTTGAATGAGCTGGCGCTTCACGCGTGCTTCGTCCTCTGTCAGTCGCACCGTTGGATCCAGCAGCGTCTGCCACCGCGCGCGGTTCACCTGCTTGGGGAACTTGTCGTGCTTGACGCTGACGACGACGGTGAGCGGTGCCTCCTTCTCGTTCCCACGGATGTCCATTGATGCCGGTATCTCGACACCGAGTGTCTTTCTCATTGCTTGGCGCCACGCGTCGCGGTCGACGACCCACAATGTGTGAAGCAGGTCGAGTGCCACGCGCACGCGTCGCTGCTCGTCGGCGCCGCTCTCGACGTGGAGCGTGAACACCAGCGCCTTGCAGCCGCTCCGAATTTGTCCCTCAAGCGCACATTCTTCGATCGATACATGCGTCCGCAGCACGGCGAGCAGCGCGGTCTCCATGGGATCGAAGAAATGGACGACGAGATCAGATCCAACAGAGCTTCATTCTCCCTGCACTGGTTGACATTCTCAGTCTCAGATCTGAGACTGCTTTGGTCTCACATTCTCTGCGTGATGGCGAACAATCATGGACTGGTCCTTCCTGCCGCCGTGGGCGAACTACCTCGCGCGCGTCGTGGTTTACGAGCAGCGCGAAGAAGTGGAGTACGGCACGCTCCACAACCGCGTCGACTTTGTGGCGCTGCAGCTCGCCGAGCTCGACGTTTTCGTGGACGCGCAGACCCACGACGAGCGCTAGGAAGAGCTCACGTGTCTCCGCGAAGGGCTCGAGCTGCTCGCGCTCGCTATTCACTACGATAAGTCGGCGTGGCCGTTCTTCCACGACCACTGTTTTTACAGCAACCACGGTGATGGCGGTGGGTCCTGGTTCGCGTCGACGTTCCCGCTCGACCTCGACGACCCGGCTGTGGAGGCCACGTGGCAGCTCTGCTTCCACGATTCCCTGCGCGACCGCAGCGATTCGAAACACGCACTCCGTGCGGGCGTCGACATGCTCACTAGAATGCCCACCGCCACCCTGGGCGTCGAGTACCACAAGGCGAAGCGCCGCGTTCGTGAGCTCGTGGGTGCCGCATGGGACGACGCGTACCGAGTGCCTGTGTCGCTGTCGTTTGACTCGCCAGAGATCGATCGGAACCGGACACGATGGCTCTCGGTTGTGTACGAGCTCGTGCGTTCGTTGAACGATCCTGCTGGCGCGATGGGCGACTCGTTCTGTCTTGGGCCCATTGTGCTGTCGCTCCAGCGGCTGCCGATGATGGACTTCACTGACGAGCTCCTGCGCAACGTGATGAATGCGTACGCATGCGCCTCGCCTGTCACTCGCGCTTCAGTTTAGCGACACGACCAGCGTCGCACCAACAATCAACGACGCCGTCGGGATCTCTTCCGTGACCACGCAACTCGACGACCGGTTCATCGACACGCTCGTCATCCACGGCTCAAGCGGCACGCCGCAGTTTGCCGGCTGGTGCAGCTCCGTTGCTAGGGCGCTGCGGTTGGGCTGTCTGAGTCTAAGAAATGCATTCGCCGACCAGACCCAAGAGGAACGTGCACTGCAGTGGCGCTGGCTCGCGCACGCGCTTTCGAATCGCCACTGGCCAAGCTCTGTCCGCCATCTGAGACTAGAGGAAGAGGCGTTGACACGAGACGACGTCGAGCACTTGACAGCGAAGCACTACAGCACAAGCGACAAGAACCCGCCCTCGAGAACTATGGACAAGTTCCCACGTGCCGTGCGACTGGCCGCCCAGTCACTCATCCGTCTGCCTGGTGGGGAGACCGAACCTCTGGAACGGCTCGGCTTCACATCTACGGACGAGTTTCTGGTTCTCAACGATGAGTGTCAGAGCGAGTGGATGCCGGTTCTCGTGCCCGGGTACGGACGCTGCCAAGTGGACTGTGCGTCCATTATGGACACGAGTGAGCTCGCGCGGTCGCGAGGTCGTGGTGGAGGAGGAGCAATCACCACCCACTTGATCTCTCTCAATCTCCATCTCGAGCGCTGCGACGCCAAGACGCTGCCGCTGTTGCTTAGCCACTTTAGCGCGACGCTCGTGCGTGTGAATATCCTGCTGAAGGAGAATGTGGGCTGGGACGCGATCCAGCTGCGCACGATCTTCAGGCAGTGCCACGCGCTTCGCTTCCTGTCGCTACGGCGAGTTGACATTGGAACCATGGACACGATCGTCGATGCGTACCGCGCGGGACAGTGCCGGCTCACATCCCTATCTCTGTGGAACACGTGGGTCGACGCAGCTAGCCTCACGCGGTTTGCGTTTGAGTTGGCCGACACCGGTGCGCTCATAAACCTGCTCCTGAAAGAGTTGCGGTTCAACTACGACGATCTCGATGACACCGGGAGCCTGCCTGATGACGATGGCATCGCGACTTTCACGACCATGCTAGGCTACAACAAGACACTGACGTTTTTCGAGATCGCGTTGGAACCAACGCTGTACGCCAAGTACGGCGACCGTCTGCTCGCGCTGGACGCCACCGAGGTGTCCGCGATCCCCGTCGCTCTGCGAATGGCGCTCTTGTCGGCCGTGACCAACGCGAACCGTGTCTGTCACGCACATCCAGAGCGCCACAGCGCTATCGCCAACGCCGTCTTCAGATTAACGTACGTCTATATGTACAAAATGCAACACCCTTCATATTCGCTCTCGGCGTATTAATGTGATGTTCAGCTGTCGAACTCATTCCATTTTGATCCATTTTTTCTCCATACAGGAATCACGAGAGGCTCATTCAGTAGTTCAGATCGCCACAGACGTTGGTGAGCGAAGAGTAAGCGTACTCGCGCATCCGATATTGCTTTGTCGACAACTCGGGCCATGAGCTTCAGTAATCCTCTGTCGTCGTGGTCGCGAAGACGGCTCTGCCCTTGTCTTCGTCGCTGTCGTGCACAGCGTGGCGGCTCTCCATCTCGCGTAGGTTGAGCACGTCGCGATGGTGGCAGCGAATGATGCAATTGCGACTTGCGTGAATCACACGAAGCAGTCGCGGCGGTCCGCTTACGGTGATGGATCGCGTGGACAAGACGACGGCATTGGCCATTCTCATTCCCCCGTGGCAGCGTCAGCGATACTGCGCGCGCGTCACGGATCGACTGGAAGAACGAGTGGCGCGAGGCACAGCCATTTGTGGCTGCTACATGCTCGAGGCCGTCGTGGTCAAGGAACGCCACAAGAGCACCAGCTGCGTCGTCGGGAAGAGCAAGCAGCGCCGCCAACGGTCGAGAGACCATGTCAATGCAGAGACTGTTGACAAGTGCGACGTTGACTTTCGATTTAGTGCCACCACAGTGACATTTCGTGCGGATGGTCTCTTGGGGCTTATTACTCCAGCTCCAGATCTGTGATCTCCACAAGCGAGACTTCTCGGCGCACTGGCGACGCCACAAATCGCCACACGTTCCTGGCAATTCGCTTGGCCACTCGTCGAGACATGGCGGGAAGACCGAGGCGCGGAGCGGCCCGCTCGCTCGCTACCCGTGACGGGCACAGCACGCTTAGCAACGCCAGCTTTTGGCGTATCGGGATCCCGGGCAGTTTCTCGTTGTGGAAAGCGCAGAGCCTGTCCTTATTCTTCTTAAACAGAGCCGGCACGAGCTCAATCTCGAGAAACGCGAGGGTCCTGTTGGTCTCGAGGATCGCGATCGTGCCCTTCACACCGCTTGGGCTCGGACGGTTGCTGGCCACATTGAGATCCCGCAGCTTGGTATCGACGTACCGGGACTGTGTGAGCGTACAAGCCATGGGGTGGCACGGATCCGCAAGATGTGCCACAAAGCGCTTGAGGCTCGCGTCGTCTGCCATGGCATTAGTCAGCGACAGCATGCCCACGCGCGCCCCGCGACGGTGATAGGCATCGCTGAAGACGTCCAGCTATTGGATCCTGACATTCGTGATGGCAAGAAGCTCGAGATGCGGACACGCGTGCAAGAGCGTCGTCCAGGCCGCCGCGTTCATGCATGCATCAAACCAAATATGGATGCTCAGCTGCCGTAGTGACCTGCCAAAGCAGTGGGCGAGCGCGAGGATGGCGTCCGCGCGGCAGTCCGCGCTACCCACGTCGAGCGTGTCGAGCGTCGACATGCCCGGGAGTTCCACCGCTGCTGCCATGGTCGCGTCAATAATGTGGGCACACTTGACCTCGCAGATCCCCTTGTGCAGCACCCGCACTGGCATCCACTCGCCGCTCGCTCCGTCGCCGACGACTTGGAGCTCGTGCGACGACAGCGTCTCCACTGGAACAAGGCGTCCACTTGGGAGTCGCACAGAAGACTTTCTCGCCAGCGTCACGGTGCGAACGGCCGTACGTCTCGGTGCCTGGAGTGCCTCGCTCAAGCTCGCCACGTCGGCGACGGTGATCTTGTCCATGGCCGCGAGGGACAAGACCTTGAGCGGACAACACGCCGGATCGCCCAGCGCGGCACCAACCCGACGCCACTTTCCTTTCGAGCGCCGCGTTCGAGACCGTGAATGTCCGTAAAGGCCTCTTCGAGTACGAGGTGGTCAAGGCGCGCGCCTATGGCCACGCTCGTGCAGATCCAGTCAAACAGCGTGGCGTCGCACTCGTGCACAATCATCATTCGCGGCTCGCGCTGCGGCACCGGATTCGCCTCGATCGCCATCGTTGCGTCCAGCATGCGCTCGAGAGCAGCATCGTCGGTGGCCGCATCACGCGCGCCAATGCCGGCCATGGCGAGGTGGATCTTGGACGCGCGGACATACGCAGAGAACGCCGCCATCTCGGCAGTGTACGGGAGCGAGTGGAGGTACGCATGCAAGAGCTTCAGCTCGAAGACGCGACTGCAGGCTGATGCCGCCGTGGCGACCGACTCGATGAAGCGTTGGAGCTGGCGAACGTAGCTGGTCGTCGGCTGGCGTGGCGGCATGAAGACAAACTGGAGCTCGAGCCGGTAGGACGCGTCAAAGGCCGATCCGACCATCGCCATCAGGCGCACTCGCACGGCGTGGAATTGCGGGCTCAGTGACTGTGGCGGGAATTCCAGCAGCCGCTCGCAGAGGTGCATATCCCACGCAAAGACATCGGTCTCGTGGACGCGGTGGAACCAGGTCTCAAAGACCTGGTCCTCGTGGGCCATATCAAACGCCAATTCAAAGCGCGGCTCGAGATCTTCTGCGTCGCCAAACTGGCGCCAGTGCTAGTACTCGGCTGGTTTCTCTTCGATCGATTCGAATTGGTCCCACGCATGGCGGTCGTAATGAAGCACGAGTCCCACAAGCTCGAGCGCTTCGCGTGATCGTCGCAAGCCGCGTCTGGGTCCCTTGCGCGGTATCCTGGATCTCGTCTTCGGGTTTCGTGAGGTAGATGCGCAGCACTCGTAGTCGCGAACGAAGCGAGCGCTTCTCGACATCGGACCATTCGCGAAACTCGAGCCACGGCGCGAGCGCGCGGAACCAACTCTGTAGAAATGACTAGTCCTTCATGGCACTGTGAGTGGGTGAGACCAAGGGGTCTCATGTGTGACGTGAGATATGGTGGTCCACATGTATAGAGTGGTCTACTGCTGGCGTTGCACGCCCAATGGCCCACTGTAAAGTGCAGGTTGGACTGGCCGAGGCATTGGCCAACACTGAGGCCAAGATTGTCGAGTTGAGCATGTGCTTAGACACTGAATTGGTCGAGGCCTTCACTCGCGCCATGCCAAAATCGCTGCGTTCTGGCCGTCGACAGGCCGAGGACGAGCTCGCACTCCACCTGAAGCGGCACCACAACGAAGTGCTCGTCCTGGGAGGGTAGGAATTCGCCGGCGTGCTGGACGCGATGGTCGCTCAGGGTAATCCACAATCGAAGTACGCAAGATAATTCATGGTCGACACCGCGTTGAAAACGATTGTACCGTTGTTGGACCCACACTCGATTAAGAATAGACGCGCGCTCTATTAATCGAGATTTGTCGAGGAAGTACGGTGTCACAGGATAACCAAGTGTGGGTCGCAAGGTACAGCCTCAGGGACCTGGAAGCTTGATACGAAGACTCAATAAGCTATGGTTATTACAAAGGGTTAACACGGTAGGTGCCATGATGGCTTTCCCGTTTTGAGCTAACACTTCTGGATCGCAGAGACCAAAAGCTTGCGGGAAGTCAGCGACCACTCATTCGTGTTCCTTGGTTTGCTACTGACAACGAATGCGTTCGAACGCTTCACTCAAACTTGATCGCGATCGTACGGCGTTCGAATGGGACGAACCCCACGATCTGCCGGACAACTTCATCGTTCCATGACAGCGATCGTGCGTGGAGCGCACTCACTAACGCCACCGCCGATCGCATACGATGCCAGGCCGTGGTCATGGCCCGATCTTCCGTACGGATCGCGTCCAGCTCGTTAGCCACTGCATCCGAGTCTTCAGCATTGGAGGTTGGATACTGGGCCAGCAGTAAGAGCGTCATGAGCGATCGATTCACGCGCACCGTGGCTAGAAACGCACGGAGACTCGTGAGATCCAATCCTCTCAGTTGCTCACGGTCTTCAGATACTCTGGACGTGTGATTGATGTACAGGAACTCGAGGTTTTTGGCTCCTGGACTGCGAAGGGCCTCTGCGAAATGAACTAAGCTGGTCGATTCGATCGGGCATTCCAGAAGGTGCAAAAATGCCAACTTGGAGGACTTGAGCCGGAATGCTTGAATGAGTGCATCCAAATCGCCGACCTGGAGATGCTCCAGTGATAGCGTTTGAAGCCGAGGACATGCTTGCGCCAGTATCTGGAAACTGAGTCGGAACGAGAGAATCGGTGTGTGCGGTATGTTGGATGAGGTGATGGAACTGGAGTCTTTGATGCGAAAGCAAGCCAATTTGGCGCCAACAGCCGGCAGCACCGAGGCGAAAAAGGGATCAAACAGTTCTGACGGTGCCGGGGCCCTGCGGATCCTTAACTCGACGACTTCCAGTTGGCTGGATACAATCCGAGACGGATCCACAGATATGTGTTCGTGAGGCGCTTCGAGCGCATCCACTTTGAGATGACGAAGAAGCGGACACGACTCGAAGATCGAAAGCAGCCCTGCCGCGGGTACCCGTGTGTCTGTTATCGTCAAATGGATCAAGGTAGATCCAATGGCAGCAAACAGTCTTGCAATGTTTGATGCCGTCTCGTGGTTGCTGGAGTATGTCTGTAGACTGAGCCGTTGTATCGGGGCGACGACGAGACACGAAAGCTCGACGCAACGTTTCATCTGCTGCCACTGGTCGCGCTTGACGCTGCACTGCGCAAAGCCAGGAACAAACACGTCAATCCAATCGCCGTGGTGTGGATCACGAATGAGCCACCCGCAGCTTCGGACGATCTCCTCATTCAGCGTCGCGGTCTCGAATATTCGGCCGTGGCGGGACACACTCCAGGCACGATCCCATAGCACCTCGCCTAGCACGGTTTCCGAACGAATGGCCGAGTGAACACTCTCCATCGCTTCCAATTCCAATGCAAGGAGCTGAGAACACGTCCAGTGAATCCGTTGCACGTCGCTCCACTTGAGCAGCAGCATCGTGGCAAAGTATTTCGCAATGACCGTCCTTGTGGCTTCGTCTTGGGTGTCTCGAACCCCATACACGGCATGTGGTTCCACGTGAAGACACGAATACCCGCGGCTGTACGTGACCGCTGACCACCACGCTGCGGCCACACGTGGATGATGGTTGCACTCGATCTCGACTGTGAGCGTGTTGCAATCGCGGTCATCCAGTTCGTCGCAATCCTGGGCGGTCGTTGGCTCTGGAAGCGTCACGCATCCGACGCGACAAATGGATTGGAACAACTCGCCCACGGCGGCCGCGGAGAGAAGACCACCGTCTGAGTCAACGCCACCGCGAGGGAGAGAGACCGAGACATTGTACACTCGCACTGTCGACAGGCGTCGCAACATGGCATCACAGAGCCGGCTCGTCGCGCGCAAAGTGAGCTCCTCGTCGATCGGCAACCGGCCCAACTTTAAGTCGACCATAGTGACGGTGAAACCAGACAGAGTCGAGGGGAGGCGAGTCGCTAACTCGGTCAAGCGTGCCAGAAACTCGAGAGATGGATCGGACAGGACCGAGACCTCGAGCAGGAGATCAATGGGAATCGAACTCGATGCGGACGTCGAGAAGAACGCCTCGGCGGCCGCAAGCGTCTCGATCGTGTCGATCTTAACCGCCAGCGTTGGTATGGTATCGTGCCACGTGTCATAACCAAACGTGTCTTGTCGGAACGGAAATACCTTTGCCAGGAGCCCACGAAACACTGCGAACTGGGCGTGCGCGTGGAGCTTAACTAGACTGTCAACTGCTCGGCGCACGTCACGAGGAGACTCGCCACCGTTCAGACTGAGCAGGTACACTTCCCGCGGCGCATCCGTACTCATGCCGACGTCGCGGTATTTCGTCAACACTGCAGCGAGTGTCGCGCCCAACGCGGCGCGGGCACCGTGGGTGAGCGTCGCCATCCTGTCAACTGATCCTCACAAAATTGTGTCTCCCCCCCCCCTCCCCACCTGATTTCACGAGATATGATAGTGACAATCCGCGTTACAGTGTCATGGATACATTCGTGCTGCTGCTGCTGAAGAAGCTGAAGTCTATGTATTATGCGCAATATATGTACCTCGTCGAGTCGGCCAGCAAGGAGCAATCCTGTAGAAATAATACATAAAATATCGTTCCTGTCACTGACGATGATGTAGTTGTGCTTGAACACGAAGAAGGCAACGCCATTGCGGCGGATGCGGATGGCAACTTTGTGATCGCCGACGCCGGGGGCAACACTGCAGTGGCTTCACGGACGAGGATGGCTACGCTGTTGCTGTGGACAGCGAAGGAAACGTTGCTGTGGCTGACGCCGAGGTCAATGCTGCTATGGCGGACGAGGGCGGTGTGACGGTGTTCATGCCGCACCAGAAGAAGATGCACATGGTGTCCAAGAAGCACTCGGCCAACAAGAAGAAGCACACTGCCACCAAGAAGTTGATGATGGTGTCACTGAAGTATATTGTGCGCAATTAATGTACCCTATAGCTTCAAAGTTGACCATATAGGTTCTAAGGCGAAAAGGAAAACTCAACAGCACGACCGATGGACGCAGCCATCCATGGGCGGATGTCATTGCCGAGGCGTGCATGGATGTCCGCATGCCCGCAGCGATCCGACGGATGGTGCACCTGGGAGCTGGTGGCCGTGTCCATGGCTAAGTTGCCGAGGGAGTCCGCCATTTTGTTGTGGGCCCGTACGTGATGGGTCCGCTGCCGTACACCAAGTTGGTCGGCGAGTCGCCGTGCTTCCGCGTAGAGCGGGAGGAGGCGTTGGGTTTTGGGAGGGGCATACTCGCGAAGCTGGCGGAGAACAAGGGAGCTATCACCGACGACCTCGAGAGCAGTCCACCGATGGAGGCGCGCAGCACGTAGCCCAGTGATCAGGCCACGATACTCCGCTTGGTTGTTGGTAGTGGAGCGATGGGCATGGCTCATCGCCGCACTCTAAAGCACCGTGACCGCGCCGACGTGGATATCGATGCGAAGAATGCACGCGCCGGATCTGCCTGGGCCAAGATTGCCTCGCGACCCTCCGTCGAAGAAGAGGTGGATCACGTCGAGGGCCGGCGAGACCGAAGGTTGCCAATCATCTGGGTTGAGATCTTCAAAGGTGGTGCCACCAAGAAGTGCCACCAAGAAGCACCACGCTGCCAAGCATGACGACTATGTCGTTGTGCTTGAAGATTTATCTAGTCATCATGTTCCAAACACATAATGAAAGAGTATGTCTAGCAGACTGCCCCTGCTCTTGTCCTTCTCTATAGCGTCGGCGAGTAAAAGAGAATGCGTTGATCCCCCTCCCCTTCGACACGTTCACCAAGTTGCACGGCGTCGTCAAAGTCACCACGAGCCATGCTCCTTGATCGAACTGATCACAATCGGCAGCTCGATTTCATTCTCGTTTGCGTACTCAAGCACCCGCTCCATCTGATCCTCCCAGTCGCGCGACTCGCACTCTTCCAGCACCAACTGCAGCACGAACCGGTTACGCAGGATGGTGTCAGGTACGCGTTCCCACAAATCGAAGAACTGAGAGACAACGGCGTCAGCATCCAGGTGGTCGTCGTCCGTGGCTGTCACAAAGTGATTGGCCACGACGCGACGGAGTACTTGTGAACCTGCTTCAAAACGCTGCGACTGCATGAGGAGGAGGACCTGCTCCACGTGGTCGCGTGACGGAGATCCCTTGAGCATATACCAGAGGGTGTTGCTGATGTTCTTGGCGTTCTGTTTTTTAGTCGATGCTGGTGCAGGTTTCTGCTCGTGCTCTTGTTCGATGCACTCGCGCACCATTGCGATCACCGTGTCGTACTGGGCCTGCTGACATGCGGTGAATATCGCCTGCTGGAATCGTCTCTGGAACGGCGCAATGCCGTGGGCGCGATACGCCCCGAAAACCTCCAGTGCCTGCTCGTGCTGGCCCAGAAAGACAGCCGCGTGGACCATCAAACTCCACTCTTCCGGCCTGAGAACGAACCCGGCCTCGTGGCGCATGCGTCGGTAGATGTGCATAGCGTGCTGCAGTCGCTCGACCGTCTTTTTCCCATGCAGACACGCTTGAAGTGTCAGTGTGAACGACCGGAATGTGAACGTATAGAGCATCGATCGATCAAGCGTCTGGTCCACAATGGTGCGCGCGAGGTGTGCGTCGCGTTCCGCCATGCAGGCATCCAAGAGCGCGCGGATTGCCTTGCGACGAATCAAGTGCGGGAGCAGGTCAGCGCCACCACGCCTCTCATACTGCTCAATCAGCCTGGCGTGTTCCTTCAAGTGGCCGAGCGCTTCCATGTACCAAGGGTTCATGTCGTCGCCCAGTGCCGCGAGTTCCACGTCCGCTGGTGGCGTGGGATCACTGGCCAGCGAAAGACGGTTCTCGGCCTCGTACTCCTCCAGAAACTGCGTGAACGCGAGGTAGTGGTCCGTGTAGAAGAGCGTCCCGAGGATCGTGCGCGCAATGCACTTCTCGCTCACCAGTAGCACGCGGTCTGAAGACACAAAGACGCCACGGGGTTCGCTACTGCACACGCTCGTGTCCTCCCGGGATTTCTTGGATCTCGACGGAAACGACTCGACCACTGTGTCGCGCTTGCCCTGCTCGATCAGCTCGCGCAGCTCCGAGGCTGACACCATGCGCACAGCCAGCGAGTCGTCGGGGATCGTGACGCGGGCCGAGTCGGCGTCTTTCGGCTGGAGACGCGACCCCACGGGCCGCAAGAACAGCTTCTTCGCCACGACCACGGGATCTCGTCGCAATAAGATTGACCACATGGTTGTGAGCTGCTTGGGCGTGCGCGCGAACCGCAGCGCGTACAAGAGATCGCCCAGACACCGATGAGCTCGTGCATCGTTGGCGTCGACTTGACGGCTTACAGAAGGGGTTTGCTCGGCTTGTGGTGGCCTGTTCACACTCGAAAGCGTACGCGCGTGGAGCGCACGCACAGGCGCATCGTGCGTGGTAGAGATCAGCGCCAGTGGACGTCGCAGCGTCGCGGACGAGCGCGCCGAAACGCGCTGCGCGACACACCACATGTGGGAACCACACAAAATGGGAGGTGGAATAGTGAATATACGGTATATGGATACCTTTAGGTATATACGGTATACATATTTAGGTACACATTTACCGTATATTCTGGTGCTGGTTGGAAGGTTGAACTAGCTTCTTGATTGTTTCTATCAGGGTCCTGTCGTCCTCCACAATGACTTCGCCTTGAGATGACGAGTGTCCTTGGGGGTGATGACTTGGCGCGTGAACTTTAGTTTCATCGCCTCTTTTATCTGCCCCTCGATGGCACCAACGCCTAGCTTTTTCTCGGGTTTGCCCTTTTTTACGTATTCTGTGAGAAGATATTGTCCTTGAGCGTATCTCGTTTCGACGCTCGATTGCTCGACAAACTCGTCCTACTGCTTGGCCTCCTGGTAATCTCCATTCGCAGAGATCACTGTTTGCTAGTAGAAACCCTGGAGATCCAGGCACACCGCGAAGAGAGTCCGCATGGGAGAAGGGTCCTCCTGGTGCCGTTCCCACTTCTGCCATCGCATCCTGACCTCATTGAGGGTGAGCAGGAGGTGCCATCACGTTCCGAATATTGAATTTTTGCTCACCAATTCAATGAAATATACGCAAACCAAATCTTGAGAGACGAACGGGTGCTTTCCGCTGCGTGTCTTCACATCCACTACGAGTTGGGTCAGTCGACTACTTGTTCTTCTTCGATGGTCCCAAATTTGCACGACCACAAACAGTTCTTGTCGGGGTGGAGCACACGGAGGAGGCTCGGGTGGTCGCACGCCGAGAGGGGCCGACAGTCAGCACTGCGTGCGATCACGATGAGCCGCAGCCGCTTCGCAGCGACGAGCGGTCTGAGATCGTGAATGTTCGTGCGGCTAATATCCAGGTTACGCAAGAACGGTAAGCAGCCCAGCACCTCCACATTGGCCATCGGCCGAGGGCATTTCGAGACAATGGTCAATTCTCTGAGCTTGGACAAGCCGCGTAGCCCGCCCACGTCTGTGATGTTGCCTGCGATAATGAGCTTCCGAAGATTGACGAGCTTGTGGAGAAATGGGTAATCGTCGCGCCCGCCACCGAAGATCGACGTGCTGTTGAGCGTCAAGTGTTCTAACTGGATCAGCGAGCCGATCGCCGACAGATCAGTATCTCTTGGGTCAGCACGCACAGACAGAGAGCGCAGTGAGCGATATGGCTTGATCCAGTCGAATGATTTGAGATTCTGCTGGGCGATCAGGAACAGGTGCTTCACGTGGACGAGCCGAGGGATATTGTCACTGTCGACCAAACACTCAAGTTGGAGACTCTCGAGTTGCCGCATTGTAGCGAGCACACTGAGAAGGGATTCTAGCTCAGCCTTCGCGAAAGTGTCGTCTCGGACCAGGCACGGCTGGTCGACCGTGATGTTCGTCAACGCCGAAAAGCGCAGCAGAAAACGATAGTCTTGAGGACCAGAGGACTGCGGCGTCGAGGGGATCTTGAGACGGAGTTGTTTGAGCAGTGGTAGCACTGCCAGTAGTTCGGCGTTGCTGGTGATCGCGTGCCTAATCACTCGGAGCGTCGGAATCGTAGATAGAACTGCCGCCGAGACCTCGCCGCGTCCATCATGGACGGTCTCCAGATTTGGCATGGCTTGCACCAGCTCATCGAGGTCACCATGCGCGACCGTTCGGCCCTCATTGTCTGCCGAATCAGCATCGCACCTTTCATGGAGAGCGCCCACAGTGAGATGCTTGAGGTTCACGAGCGATTCCATGAAATCTCCTCGACTCGCGATCCCGGCCAAGCCAACGCGGAGTGTGTGGAGCTTGGTGAGCGCGCGCAGCGACGGCAACTGAATGTCATAGCCTCGCTTGCCCGCGGCTTCTAAGCGGCGCAGCTCGGTCATGTGTTGGATCCATGTCAAGTCCCACATATGCGCGCTTCGATACAGAAACTCTTCCAGGTGCACGAGCGAAGCCAGCGGCAAAGCATCGACAACCTCGGTGCCAGACAGATTGAGGTAACGCAGGTGCGTCAATTTCGCGACGCTCGTGACGTGGTGAATTGCTGTGCTCGAGAGATCGAGCCTCGTGAGATGTGGTAGCGCGACTGAGAGCTTATCGCAAATCGACTCGACCGTGGATGGTGAGTGGTCGACCTCGGTTCGCACGCGCACGCTGTGGACGACGCCCGCCGCTACTGTTAGCAGATCCACGTGCCATGGCGTCGCGATCTGGACCCACTTGAATTGAGCTAGGCGCGCGGGATTTTGGTGATAGAGAGTCGTGAGCAAACGCCGTGCGCAGACGTCGTCCGTTGGCGGGAGAATAAGTGTCTCGGCTCTGGGCGGATTGAATGCGGCGCTGGTCGCTGCCGCGCGGCAGACACGAGCCAACACTTGGAGCTCCTCGGGCTCGAGCAGCGTAGCGACGACGTGCAAGACGTCACGAGACAGCTGGAAGAGCGAGGGTGGCGATGACATGGTCCACCACAGTCTATCTGGTGGAAGACTTGGAAGTGGCTAGAATATGTTCTTATAGAGGTTGGAGCTTTCACTCCGGAGACCAAAAAGATGGCAGTGAGTGATGGTCTTAGCGGCCACAGAAAGAACTTGTCTCGAGAGGCCCAACTTCTTTCGTCTTGGCCCCGTCGCTCTTGAGGCTTGGGTGCTGCAAACACCAAATTCGACTTTGCGTTCTCCATGAAGCGGCTGTCAGAGCTCGAGGTCGTCTTCGTTGACACTGTCCGTGCGCTTCGCCTCATGATGGACGACCTTCAGACCCAATCGATGTGCCCGGGTTGGCACCTGAACGTCGACTTGGAGGGCATCAAGTTGTCTCGCTACGGTGAGATCCGCATTGGTCAGTTTGCTGGCAAAGGCAGTCGAAAAGTGTACCTCGGCGACTTTGTCGCGATGAACCCATTCACCGGAGACGGTCGACTGGAAGCAATGTTATCGAGCGAGAGCGTACTCAAGCTTCTGTTTGACCCGCGCAACGATGCCGACGCGCTGGCCTATCTCTACGGCGTTCCCTTGCGCGGCGTGCTATGCCTACAGCTCGCGGATTCAGCGCACCACAAATACAGGGGCTGGACTTGTCAGTTTGTTCGCGGGTTGGTAGCAGCGACCCAGTCGGTCCCTCTGTCTGCTTTTGACCGCCGCGACATGGAGCGTACCAAGCGCGCCGGCAGAGAACTGTTTGCTCCGGAGCTAGGCGGGTCGTTCGAGGTGTTCAAGCAGCGACCTCTTGACGCGCGGGTGCTTCAGTATTGTGCGGTGGACGTGTATTTTTTCGACGAAATGATAGTCGCGCTGTACGATGGGCTGCCACCGCTCTCGAAGATGTTAGTGAACCAGTTCTCCCACGCGCGAGTGAACGAGTGGGCGACCAGAAGCGGGTACATGGGCAGTGATCGTGAGAGCGTAATGTGTCCGTTTTAGCTACAAGTCAACACCGGCCTCTAGTGAAGAACTTCAACCTTGAATCAAACCTCTTACTTGTCTCCTAGAGCTGAAAATGATATCCACGGCCTCAACACCTTCATCTCTGATTCTTGCCTATTTTTTGGAGTGGCGCGAAAAGAAGCAACAAGTTCACCGTGCTGTTTGCTGCACAGCTGATGTGGGGACGCATTCCGATTGGGTGACTGAGGTGGGAGAGGGCTGAAGAACTTTTCAATATGAACCCAAAGTGGGTTCACCACATACTAGTAGAAATCTGGTTTTGGTCCTTTGCCTGCGACATGAGATCACCTGGTAATGTTATCAGCTGATATTTTAATGGTTTTCGACTAATAGGAGGCCACAAAACTGAACCCAAATATTTTAGCACACTTTTACTTTTCGACCACCACACGTTCCCGTCATTTCGGCATTCGCCAACTGCTCAGCCCGGCGCACACCAACCCCTGCTTCCTCTTCTCTCGGCTCACTATGGACGCGCCTCCGGCACTGACGTACGCGGTGCTTGACGCGCTGCTCGCTCGCTATAAGCAGCTCTTTCCGATCGATATGGGTGTGCTTCCCTTGAATGCGTTTTCATTCCGCGAGCAGTTCCAGCAGTTATCCATTGAATACACGGTCGCGAGCAAACACGACATGGTGCCATTACGCGAGGCGTTGGAGCTCTACGGGCTTCTGTTGTTTCTCCACCGCGAGACGAGGAGCGACGTGCTGCTCTCCGACCACCGCCTGCGGCTCATCGTTTGTGCTCGCGACGAAGTCCGCCCTCGTATCAACCTACGGATCGTGTCAGCACGATTCAACCAACAGCGCCAAATCAACCCTCTAGCCGACTCAATCGAGCGAGCGAATGCTCTTTGGAAGGCCTTTATCGAATTGTTTGAGTACGACACGCCGCAACCGCCCCTGAGCGACCACTATTACGAGACACGACGCACGATGCTCGAGTTGTTTGGTGTCGACGAGGCGTTTGTCACCAACGTTGGTGTGAGCGTGACGTTGGGTTGGAAATGGAGCGAAGAGATGGTGGACGTGATCAAGACGTTTCCGGCAAAGGAACTAAGGCGGCTCGAGCTCGTCTCGGCAGCAACCGCGATGCCGGCGGGGAATGGCCCACGTACGCGGCTGCTATTCACTGGAGTGAACGCCAGCATGAGCATCAAGACGACGGACTATGAGGAGACAGCACAACACGTTAGAGGCTGGGTGCTGGCGCCTGGTGCTATCAAGTCCCTGCGTGTCCAGGTGTCTTCCGACTGGACCGACGCCGATGCTGCTTCATTTGTTGCGCTGCTCAACCAAGGCCACGTAGACAAGATGAAGCTCAAGGTCTCAACCGCCCACGCACTCCGCCTCGCATTGTATATCGGCGCGCAAGTCCAGACAGTGAGCGACATGACACTCAAGATCAAGGTGGCTGACGACTGGGGGCTAGATGATGTATTGCCACAAGGCAACTCGACCCTAACGACCACTCCATCCAGTTTGAGAACGTTTCATATCTACGTCACCGAGGTGCCGTCGATGGCAATGTTTGTGGACACGATGATGCGCTTTCTCGGTCGCGATTACGCACCAGCAAGGACGGTGATGCTGCAGAGCGGAGAGTTTCAGCTTCACACGTGTGTGAATGAACCACAACTCGACGATCTCTCGCAACTCACACGGCTTCTCACAGAAGTCGGCTCCCAAGTAAAGGTGCTGCACATCAACTCGTTTGCGTCGTCCGAGTATTTCAATGAGGACACGTACGCTAAAGCACCCGAGGCGTTCCAGCTCGCCCCGATTATCCTGGCGTGCCCCAAGCTGCGACTGCTCAGCATCCAAGGTGCCGTGTTCGACGAACTCCCACAGCTGTATGAGAAAGGCCTCACCGAGCTGCTAACACTTCAAGTCCAGTATGCACCCGTGGCGTCCGTCTTGGCAGTGGCAAAGGCATTGGGCCAAAGGGACTCGCAATGCGCGATGAAGTTGGTCGAGTTTGCGACCCGCGTTGCAGCGGATGACGTGTTCGAAGCCTTCATCCAGGCGCTCGACAACAACAAGAGACTCGAGTATCTTCGCCTTGGCCGTCGTGCGCGTGGCGATGACTTCGCGGCTCGTCTCAGTTTACACCATCAGAAGAAGCTCGCGCCCGGAGGCTCGGCCTTCGCCAAGATTCTGGACGCGATGGTCGCTGTCGGGAATCCCCGGGCCACGTTTGCGAGAGAATGCATGGACGACGGGGCCCTAGAAGCGGTCGCTGAGTTTGTTGGATCTACGCTGCACCGCCAAATTCAGTTCCGCTGAGAACCCTCCCGACCAGCAGTTACGATTTCCGTAGATAGACCTGAATGCAGAGGATTTGTCTTCAACTTGCTGGTTTATTAGCTCCGATGTCGGTGACTGGGTGATAAACACTCTGCATTAGTTATTGTTGGAACTGAAGTCTATTGTGCGCAATTAATGTACCCTAATAGCTTCAGAGCTGACCATATAGGTCCTACGACAGGGGGGAAAAGGAAAAGTCGAAAAATGCCCGATGGATGCAGCCATCCAGGTGGGCATGTATGTCAGCATGCCCGCAGCGAGCCGACGGATGAAACACCTGCGAGCTGGTGGCCGTATCCATGGCTAAATTGGCAAGAGAGTCCACCATTTTGTTGTGGGCCCGCACATGGTGCATCCACTGCCGCACCCCGAGTTGGTCGGCAATCCGCCGCGCTTCCGCGTAAAGCAGAAGGAGGCGTTGGGTTTTGGGAGGAGCATAGTCGCGGAGTTGGCGGAGAACAAGGGCGCTGTCCCCGACCACTTCGAGGCCGGTCCATCGGTGGAGTCTCGCAGCCCGTAGCCCAGCGAGCAGGCCATGGTACTCCGCTTGATTGTTGGTGG
>JAADWA010000405.1:0-26939 GCA_023335935.1 Pythium phragmiticola | reverse complement strand
CAGTGAACAAGGGAGGATCGAGGAGAAGCAGAGGAGGAGCGTGTCTTTGTGTCTTTGTGTCTTGTCGTCTCAGTGTGTAGTGTGTGTACGTGATGGTTTGAAATGTGTGGTTGTTCGTAATCAAGAAATAGCATGTGACTTCGTTTTGCGCGACTGTGTTGCCCGTCAGTACTGTTATTGGATCTGAGATGTCTTCTATTGCCAATTCAATAGCCGACCCAAGTGCTCCAGCGTCAACTGTTCCACAATTGCGTGTCAGTCATCTTAGTATTTGCGTGTAGTTCTAGTACGTAATGTCGGCATGGAGCCGTCGAATATCCAAGGCACGTGTACGGTACTGCACTTTACCTACCGAGTAGTGTTTCTCTGCTGTAGCCATGTGATTCACATGGCTACACTTCTTATCTCAATGAAGCGATATACCAGTTAGCCAATCAAATCACATTATCTCTCTGCGCTGGCATGTCGCGTGCAAAGCCAGGACTTTCTGGTATCAAAAACCACCAAAAACCACCGATTGTGGGTTGGCTTTGCCAGCGGATTATGTGATCCGACGGCTGACTGCTTTATTTTGATTGGTCGCTACGATTCTGTCCCTCTTCCTCTGCTGATGCCGGAAGCGTTCATAAACTCATGCCCCAACACTAATCACTTTTGCCAAACTATACTATATTACAGTTAGTGTCAGACCTAATTTCAATATCCAGCCCTACAAATACTCCAAGAATCAACTCTGAAAGGTCCGTGGGCAGCGGCCACGTCACCTGAGTGGATCCACTAATCACGCCCGACTTGACTTGCTCATCCGCTCCCACTGGATACTGTGCATGCGCTTTCTCACCCGCCACCTACACTTTGGGACCTCTTCACAACAATCAGTGGCGGTACTTTTCCATCCAGTTCACCGAGCCATTTCTAGATTCGCTCTCCGAGACCCACACACCCCAAGGTACTGCCAACCACGAACCAACCAACCATGACCAACATCGCCATTGTCTACTACTCGACCTACGGCCACATTGTGGCGCTCGCCGAGGCCATCAAGGAGGGCGTCGAGAAGAACGCCGGCGTCACGGCCACGATCTACCAGGTCGCCGAGACGCTCCCGCAGAATGTGCTTGATCTGATGCACGCGCCGGCCAAGAAGGACTACCCGATCGCGACGCCCGAGGTGCTCCAGGCGGCGGACGGTATTCTCTTTGGAATGCCCACGCGTTTCGGTGCCATGCCCGCGCAGATGAAGGCGCTTGTCGACTCGACCGGCGGTCTGTGGGCGGCCGGCGGCCTCGTCGGTAAGCCGGCGGGTATGTTTTTCTCCACTGGTACACTCGGCGGTGGCCAAGAGACCACGGTCATGTCGTCGCTGACGTTTCTGACCCACCACGGCATGTCGTTCGTGCCGCTCGGCTACCGCTCGCCGCTTCTCTTCAACCTCGAGGAAATCCACGGCGGCAGCCCATGGGGTGCGGGCACTCTCGCTGGTGCTGATGGCTCGCGTCAACCGTCCACGCTTGAGCTGGATGTCGCCAAGGTCCAGGGTGAGACGTTCGCGCAGGTGGCCCAGAAGCTCGCGGCCAAGCCTGAGGAGGCGCCCGTGGCCGCGGAGGTCCCTGCTGCCGAGCCCGTCGCGGCTGAAGCCCCCGTTGCCGAGCCCGTGGAGCCCGTGAACGAACCCGAAGCGACCGTGGAGGTCGAGAAGCCCGTGGCGGAAGTCCCGGCTGTGCCCTCAGAGGAGCCCAAGAAGAAGGCGAGCTTTTTCCGCCGCCTGTTTTGCATGGCCGAGTAGTTATGCCCGTACTCTGCAATCGATATGTTTTGTATAAAACCTTTTTTTTGCATCTTGGCAACACGAGTTTGGCTCATTCAAGAATACTACCTACCGTAAGACTTCTGAGATGTTCTGTGAACCGTAGATTACGGACCCAATTACGCCGTACTACTGCTAGTACGTACTAGTAGTACACTGTAATTGGGGTCCTTTCCCAGTCATGATGACTGTCATCCATTCTTCAAAGCCTGAACGGCAGTCTGTTTGCGACGAAAACTATATTCCTTCGAGAACACTTCCCTTTCAGAATCGAAACTCCCCATCCTTGAAAATATCCGGAAAGGGGTTGACTGACCCTGGCCCACTGAGAGGATCATGCTCACCGGGAGAAAGACGGCGCCAGGAAATCCAGCAGAAGCGACCGCCTTCTTCAACCAGTCAATGGGCATAGGGAAACGCTGATTGAGAGCGCCAGGATAATTAGCTCAATCGAATCCTGGGTTGCCTCGTGAGCCCAAATCCCAGGTTGGAGCGGATTCGAGAAGATTACGAAACTGATTCCATCCGTGTCAGCCAATCAAATCACTGGAAAGACCATCGCTGGCTCCACCAACGGAACACTTCTGCAATCAATGCAACTTCAAGACCCGGCCCATCGATTATGGGAGTTCTGTATCCTATAAAATAGTTATTAGGCATCTCTACTCTACAGTATCAGATATGAATTCTACAACGTAATCGGTTTTCCGAGGCACAATACAAAAACCCTTTTGTCCGACACGACGGGGGTCCATCGTAGGGTCCCTCTTCTACTTCCATTCCCCCGACGTTGGATAGCTCTCACTTTTAGTTTTCCTCCGTCCACCACAAGACCCCGTCCTCTCTCCAAGCCACCATGACCAAGATCGCGATTGTCTACTACTCGACGTACGGTCACATTCACACCATGGCCGAGGCCGTCAAGGCCGGCGTGGAGGCCGCTGGCGGCACCGCCACAATCTACCAGTTCGCTGAGACGCTCCCCGAGGAGGTCCTCAAGGCCATGCACGCGGCGCCCAAGAAGGACCACCCGCTCATCACGCCCGAGATCCTCGCCGCGGCCGACGGTGTGCTCTTCGGTATCCCGACGCGTTTTGGCTCCATGCCAGCGCAGGTCAAGGCCTTCTTCGACTCGTGCGGTGGTCTCTGGGCCAAGGGCGGTCTCGTCGGCAAGCCGGCCGGTATCTTCTTCAGCACGGGTACTCTGGGCGGTGGCCAGGAGACCACGGCCTTCACGTCGCTGACCTTCCTCACGCACCAGGGCATGACCTTTGTGCCGCTCGGCTACCGCTCGCCGCTTCTCTTCAACCTTGACGAGATCCACGGCGGCAGCCCGTGGGGTGCGGGTACCCTCGCTGGTGGCGATGGGTCGCGCCAGCCGTCCAAGCTTGAGCTCGACGTCGCCAAGGCCCAGGGTGAGAGCTTCACGCAGGTCGCCAAGAAGCTTTCGGCTTAAACAGTGTCTTTCTCCGATCCGAGTCCCCTTTCCATCGTGGCTACGCCATTGTGACAACATCGGTCACGACTTTCCACGGGGGCTTTTCCACTACTGTAGTTCCCTCTTATGACGTCAATAGTACACATCATGAACAAAACACGGCATGGACTCATGAGGAAGTCACGTGTTGGAGACGACGCAGCTTCCAAGAATTTGCACTGCAGACTCTGCAGTGTCGTGGGCCGTGGAAGAGCGATCCACGTGGATGGACCCTGTCGAGATCTTCAACTTTAAAACCCTCTCATTTCATTGGCCAGAATAGATTCGTAATTAATCCGTCAATACTGGTACGCTCTTTGGGTACATCGTAACCTGGTTACCATTCCTCGCAACAATCCAAGATGCTTGCCCGACGGCTCCTGCTGCGTCGCGCGGCCTCTGCGCAGCGGCGCGTCGCTGTTCGCAGTGATGCACAACAGACGAGACAGGCTGCTGTGTTGCAGTGGCACTGCCGCTCCGTGCGATGGGCTTCCAGCGGGAACCGCTCTCTTCCTCCTCCTCCTTCTTCTTCCCACGACAGCGACGAGAGTTTTGCGGACCGCGCCGACCGCGTCAAGCACGAGCTCTCGGTTCTCCACAGCGTTGCTGTAGCCGCTCATGACCACGAGGAGCTCGCAAGGCTTCGCTCGGAAGCCCAGCGTGAGGACCTCTGGGATGACCCGACCCACGCCGCGTCGATTCTCCAGCAACTCGCGGTACTCGAGTCCCGCGACACGCGCGTGAGCGATCTGCGCACGCGCTTCCTCGACGCCAAAGGTCTCTACGCGCTTGCGAAAGAAGAGCACGAGCGCAGTCTCATGGACGAGTGCATGGCGCAGCTGGCGGAGCTGCTGGACGAGGCCAAGTCGCTGCGCGTCGAGCTCTTGCTGGCACACGCGAGCGACGCGGCGTCGTGCTTTGTCGAGATTCAGGCCGGCGCCGGCGGCACCGAGAGCTGCGACTGGGTCGCCATGCTCGCGCGCATGTACCATCGCTGGGGCGAGCGCCGGCGCTTCCGTGTCACGTACGCAGACGCATCGGCCGGCGACGAGACGGGCTTCCGCTCCGTCATGCTGCGTGTGGACGGCGCGTACGCGTACGGCTGGGCCAAGACCGAGGCCGGCGTGCACCGGCTCGTGCGCATGTCGCCGTTCGACAGTGCTGGGCGGCGCCACACGTCGTTTGCCAAAGTACGCGTGTACCCCCTGGCGGTGGCGACGTCCGCTACGAAACAAAGTATAGAGATTCCGGCCAAGGACCTGCGCATCGACACGTACCGGTCGTCGGGCGCCGGCGGCCAGCACGTCAACACGACCGACAGCGCCGTGCGCATCACGCACTTGCCCACGAACACGGTCGTGACGTGCCAGTCCGACCGGTCGCAGCACCGCAACAAGGCCGAGGCCATGGACATGCTCCGCGCCAAGCTGCACCAGCGCGACCTTGAGCAGCGCGCGTCGGCAAGGCACGCGTACACGCAGGGGCTAGGTGACAATGCCTGGGGCAGCCAGATCCGCTCCTACGTGCTGCAGCCGTACACACTGGTCAAGGATCACCGCACGGCCTTCAGCGTGAGCGATGCGACGAGCGTGCTTGACGGCGGCCACACGCTCGATCGGTTCATGGAAGAGATGCTGCTGCTGGACGCCTCGTGGGGAGGAGCGACCGACGAGGCCCATGAGTAAGACTGATAAGGAGATTCGTACTGACATCATATATATAAAGAAAATACAATGAGGAGTTAGTAGTACCTATCGGTCGTTGCTGCTGGTTGAGGACGAGAGCGACACATTGTGGTCCAGTCGCCACGGCACCGCCGCCGCCGACAGCGACGACCCACGCGTCGCGCCTGTCGTTTCGTCGTCGGCGACGCGGCGAGCAATCTCGGCCAGCAAAATGTCGCGCTGGCTGCTGGCGATCACGCCCGTGGTCTCGGCCCAGTCGAGTACTTCGCCTACGCGTCGTGTCACAAAGTCTTTCTCTTGCACCGTGCGGCTCAGCATGAACGCCTGTTGGTGGAAAGACAAGTCAATCTCGCATGGAGGCTGAAGCCACGGCTCGCCGTCGATCTGGACCGGCAACGTTTCGCTGAGCGAGATCTTGACGCGCTTGGCTTGACAGAGCCGCACGGCCTTGGACAAACCGACCTGCATCTGGCCCAAGTGAAGCGTGCCGTAGACCGCGACGACGTCCAAGAACCCATCATGCGGCGATGACGCGCCAATACGTGGCGATGACGCACTGAACACCGATTCCCCACTGTCCGATACCGAACCGTCATCAGTCTCGGACGCCGAATCTTCCTCATCGTCCTCATCCTCATCCTCCTCTTCCGAGTCCGACTCGTCATGCCACAGCGTCGAGCCGCCGCCATAGCTGTTGATATTGAGCAAAATCACGCCCTCTGTGCCTTCCGGAAGGACGACTTGTTTGCCATCGCACTCCAACGTGATCTTGGACGGCAGGCCAGCACAGGTTCGCACCAGGAAATGCTTGGCGCCAAATCGGCTGTACCACAATTTGTTGACAAACTGGCTTACAAACAGCCCAGGCGATCGTTCGCGTTGCTCGTGGAATTCCAATGCGACTTGGGCATCAACACCGACGCCGATATAATTGTTGACCACGCCACGCGTCTTGCCGTTGATATCGACGCGCCAGCGGTCCAGTAGACTCACGTGGGCCGCCTCAACTTCGGCAAGAATGTCACTCACATCTTTGGTCGAAAAGCCGCTGCCCCAACCGAGCACGCGTGCGAGATCGTTGCCCGTGCCCAGCGGCAGGATAGCAATTGGTGGCTGCCGCGTCGCGCCAATCTCATCGAGCGCACCGAGCACCCAACCGACAGTGCCGTCACCTCCACACACCAAAATGCGAAGTCGTGGGATATCCTTAAACTGACGCAGCGGTGCGATCGGACTCTGGTGGGCGAGATCGTAAATCTGGATGGGGTTAAGCCAGCGGCGAATCTGGCGCAGCACGTGGAGACCCATTTGACCGCCGCTACGGCTGTTGATAAACACGAGTAGCGGTGTAATATCTTTCGGTGGGATGATCTCGAACGGCAATATCTCGCCCGTCATGGTCGTCTTCGATGCCGGTGCCTTGATCGTGAGCGCTGGCGGGAGATCGCTGTTGCTGTCTTGACGCTTGATGGGCGACGATGACGGCGTGTTGTCGTAGTCGCTCATGGTTGATTCCGTGCTCAGTGGCGGCAGCTCATCCCCCACCAGCAGCGGCTCCAGTGCCGACGAGATTCTCGGCGACGTGGTCGGAGTCGAGCCGGCAGTCGAAGGCGACGACGCGTCTGTATCTCCATTGAGACTGCTTGTCTTCCCCGAATTTGGCGACGACGAAGACGAGATCGGCACAGCACTGGATCGCCTGAGTCGAATGGTCGCCATCTTGTTTACCGCCTTTTGCGCGGCCGTTCTCACGCTCGATAGTGCGCGCTGTGACTTGGACGCGATCGTCGGCACGGTCTCTTCTCTGATAATCACCGACGACGGCGGCAGAATGAGATTTGCATGGCGACCAAAGTCACACTTACGAAGCACGTGATTCCGATGGGCGTGGCGAGACTGGTGATGATGATGGCGATGGTGGTGATGATGCCGTGGAGAAGACGACGCGTCGGCCATGGCGGCGTTGAAGCAGTCCTCATGCACGCGGCGATGGCACCACGCACACTTGAGCCCCGAGAGAGCGAGAATGCTGCCGCAAAAGAGACCACAAATCGCGCACGTGTCCATGGGGTCGATATTGCCCTTGACCCAGAGGTGCGGCTGGGCGACGGGCACGTCACTGCGCTGCGCGTCGCTTGCCGAGATCGCCGCCATCTTACACGCACACCGTTGGTCATCGTTCGTTGGTTTTGTCTTGCTACTTGTTGGTGAGTTGTTGGCAGCCGCGATCCCCGCGACTCGTGTGCGTGGCTTGATCGTCGTGGCTGCGCACTGCGCGTGGGCAAACATGCCACACATATCGCACGTCACGACGTAACTGCGGATGCCGTAGACCGTGGACTCGCAAATGTTGCACCAGTGCGGCCCAGCGAGATTACCAGGTCGCCACTGGTGGTAGCCAATGGCGTACGCGCCGTCGCGGAAGCTGCGCCACGTGAGGTAGAAAAAGAGTTTGCGCGTGACCAAGAACGCAAAGAGCGCCGACGCGCCGAGCACGAGCAGCGAGCCGACGCGCTGGAAGAGCTCCACAGCTTCGAGCGGCACGAAGGACGACGCCGGGTCCAGCAGGCCGTCGCTCGCAGCGTCCATCACGGAAAGAGAGCAGGCTGCTTCGTGTCGCTTCAGCGACTTCGAGAAGAAAAGAAATGGAGGAAAGAATAATGAGAGAGAGAGGGTAACCGGGTTACGATGTACCCAAGATCAATCCATAAGCGTAAACATTCAGAGTACGTAGTGGGACGGATGGATTAATTACGAATACAGAGATGTGATTTTTGGCCAATGGAAGGAGAGCGTTTTAAAGTTGAAGCTCTTGACCTTGAGGTGTTTGGTAACATTACCGCTTGGGGGACGCAAACGCCGCGGCGCGCTGCACTTCGCGATGGGCGATGTGCACGTTCGGGGCGTCACCCTCGCCGTCGTCGTCACTTGGAATGGGCAGAAAGTCGGTCTCCACATTCCAGTCGGCGAATCGGCCGCGGTGCAGTTCCAGAAACAACACGCTCGACGTGGTGCCAAAGTCGTTGCCCCACAGCAACAAGCTCTGCAGGCGGTTGCTTTCCGCGTGGCGTGGTACGAGACACGCGCGCGCGATCGCTGCGAGTCCGTCGTCGGTCAGGTACGTCGAACAGAGTGCCAGCGTCGAGAGCGGACGCGTATTGTGGCGCAGCAGCTTGGCAAACGCTTCGGCGCCAGCGTCGCCAATGCGGTTCGCGCTCAGATCCAACTCTGCCAGCGTATCGTGGCGCAGCAGCAGCGCCGCCAGCGCTGTCGCACCGGTTGCACCAATGCTGTTGGCTCGCAATGTGAGCCGCTCGAGCGAGTGGTTGTCCAGCATCCGCTCGGCAAGCACTTGAGCGCCATGGTCCGAGAGCTGGTGCTTGTTGAGACTCAGCACACGCAGCGTTTGGTTCACTTGCAGCATTTTGCCAATGTGCTGCACGGCCTCTTCTTCTTTGGTTCTCACGATGGGCTTGTCGAGATGGATCTCCACGAGCGTCGTGTTCTTTCGTAACGCCGTCGCGATGGCAATAACGTTTTCAATCTCGAGCTCCGTGTTGGCCACATTCAAATACGCCAGCAGACACTGCGCGTGTGACAATAAGTCGGCGATTGCGTGGCCGCCGGCGACGCGCAGTGGATTGCCGCTCAGGTCGAGCCAGCGCAAAGGCGCTGCGTGCTGTGTGAGCGCGCCGCAGAGCAACTTGCAGCTCTCCGGGCCGATGCGGTTACCGCTCAAGTGGAGCTCCTCAATCTCGCTCGCATACACGGCCGTGGCCGCGAGTAGCCGTGCGAGCGCCGGCGCCGCGTCCAATAAGAACGGCGTCTCGTCCAACACGATGTCGTTCACATCGTTCGCACCACTCATGCTACCCGTCCGTCCGGTTGTTTGGATCGTACTCGTATCGTCTTCCTGTTCTTCGCCGAGATAATTGTGGGCAAAGTCGAGGGACGTGATGCCCACGAGGCGGCTCTTGACCACGGCGTTACTGAGTGCGACGAGCTGGATGTTGCGCAGGCGATTGCGGAAACACTCTTTCGAGTTGCCGGCGACCACGAGCCGCAGGGTCTTGTGTGGCTCGCTCGCATCTTCATCGTCATCGTTCTTGGCCACTTTCTTGTGCTCATGGCGACTCGCCAGCGCCAGTGCCGTGCGGTAGAGCCCGCTGGTCGCGCCGGCGTCACCCAGAAAGAACCGCCGCACTTGGTCGACGACGTCTCGTCTCGCTGTGATGCCCAGCGACAGGCTTTCCATCTCGTACAAGTGCAGAAACTCCTCCATCGTACTCTTTTCTCCCTCGCCGATTCTTTTTTAGTGAGCATCAAGGGTCTACCTCATTCCCCAGGGGCGCGTCTCTTCAAGATCGAGTTGGGATCCCTCCCAAGAGACACACCAGTGTTACTGTTGCAGCAGGCATGCCGCCCAAGGCTGCCGCTGCGACGGCGCCCAGCAAGCCACCTGCGCCGACCAAGGACGAAAAGCCCGAGGAGAATCCAGCAACGACAGTCACACCACCCGAAGATGAGAATGTACTCAAGAAAGGCGTCTTCAGCTTTGCCGATGGTGCGACGTACACGGGCGAGTACCGCACGACCAGCAATGGCGTCATCCAGCGTCATGGCCACGGTGTCTATCAGTACGGACCAGAGACGTACGACGGCCAGTGGGAGGGTGACGTCATGCACGGCCGCGGCACGTTCCATTTCGCCACGGGTGCCGTCTACGAGGTACGAGCCACAAAAAAAACCTAATACTTTTCTGATGCAGAGCAAAGACTCAGAAGAATGATCTACGCAGGGCGAGTTCCAGCAAAACATGTTCCACGGGGACGGCAAGTACCAGTGGGCGGACGGTGCCGTGTACACGGGCTCGTGGACGAGCGGACGCATGCACAGCGAGCATGGGGAATACGTTGACAAGGATGGCGTCATCTGGCGCGGTCGGTTCTTCAATGGAAAGTTGGACAATGGCCGCATTTTTCACACTCTGCGATAAACGGGAGAAATAATAAAAATATATACGCTTGCTGGATATTTTCCAACGAATGGTTAGATTGGCAACGCCGAGCCCTTGCGGTCAAGAGGCGGTAGCAGTCCGTGCTGCAGCAAGTCGAGCTCCTGCGGGAGCACCGACTCGACGCCGTAGAGGTCTTTCTCGTTGGCCATGAGCTGCTCCATGAAGCCACGGTTCGGGAAAATGAGCGGCCGCCGTGCAAGCACGTATGAGTAGGCGGCCGACAGTGTGCACTTAGTTTCGAGCATGAGGTACCAAATGACGATCGTCGAGGACCGGGAAACGCCCTGCACACAGTGGATGAGCACGCGGCCGTGAGGAGCCGCGCGCTGGATGAACGCCACCGTGTGGGAGAACTCTTTGCGAATGTCGACGCTCTCTCGGTCCGGGATGTCGACGTCCAGATAGGTGACGTGGTCGAACTTGTTGCGGTCGTCAGTGATGGCGCCCATGTTGACAATGTGCGTGATACCGAGATCGGCGATGATCTGGGCATTGTTGGCCTGCCAAAAGTTGCCCAGGAAGAGGAAACCCGGGAGGATCTCGTTTGGGTATTGGAGCACAGTTGACGGGGACGTCGTGGCGGTCGTTGGGGCAGTGACCACGACTTCTTCTTCTTCTTGATCTTCTTCATCGTCTTCTTCTTCGCCATGCTCGCGATCATGAGATTTCACGGACCCATGTGGCGAGCCGCTGGTCGTGGTGGACACGGAGCTGCTTGTAAGGCTCGCAAGGGCATCTGGCTTTTGCAGCATGAACGGGTACTTGGACGCGAATGCGTGGAAACCCTGCGCGAGGAAGTAGACGGAGAACACGCGGCCTTCACGGAGCAGCAGCTTGGCCAAGCGGAAGCCACCGTCGAGACGAGAAAGCAAAGAGCTGGACGTGCGGTTCGAGCCGATCACGACAATCTCCATCATGTCGCGCGCACGCAGCTTGTCGAGGAGCGCCACGTTGCCACAGGAGGCGAGCACGTCATCGACTGTCTTGTGGCGCGAGCGGCGACCGTGCTCGCAGTGGAGCGAGCCGCGCACGTGGCCCGCGGCAAAGTCGGCGGCGCTGCGGCAGTCGATGACCGTGAGGCTCGAGGTCTGGAGGCGGTTGAAAAGGGACGACGGCGCAAGTGGCGGCACGCGGGCCCGCTTGCGCATGAGGCGTCGAGGCGAGAGCCGCCGCGAGAGAGCGAGCGCCGAGCGCTGCGAGTTGGATCGCGAGGACTCCGTGGTGGCGTCGTCGTTATCGAGGAGTTCGGCGTCCACGGAGCTCACGGACTGGTCCAGTTTTGAAGAGGTTTCATCGGAATCGTCATTTAGGAAGGATCCCCATTTCGCCGGCATTTTGTTGGTTTGGTTGATATTGTTGGACTCTTGGTCGTAAATATGGAAGGGGGGAGGCGAAGAAAATAAAACGAGTTGGAGAAACCAACACCAACAATGTGGCTCGCACCCGTCGGCTTGATCACTGCGGGCGCGAGCGAAGTGGAAGCCGCCCGCCTGCCGCCCATGATGGACACCACGGAGAAGCGCACCCACAACCCAGAGATCAAGCAAGGCGAGTCGGAGCCAAACCTGTGGGAATGTATACATTGGCACGACTAGAACTGAATTGGATAGAAAAGTTCTATCGATTGATAAGATGTGTAATAACCCATTTGGCAAGACAATTGGTGTAGGAGTTGTCTGGCGCATTAATTTGTAGAGTATGCGAACCGTCCCTAGCCCTTTGTAACAGCGGCCTTTGCAATTTTGTGGACTCGCACAGCTTAGGGCTCGGGGCTGACTTGTGGGTCGCCAGGGTGAAGAAACTGTTCTCCCCTCACGATTGTGACGCAAGTGTCTTCTGTGGGATGACTGTCCAGTCACTGGACACTGGACTCCAGCGTGAACTCCATTCAAAAGTATGCAACCAAGCAAACACGTGGTTTTTTGGGGTGGCGAGGCCGCGGTGATTGACGCGCTTGCTGAAGCACGGCACGGAGCCCTCAATCGAAACCCTGTTGCAGGCGACAAAACATTTGTGATGTGAGGCTTGCGGCTCTCGAGCCAAAAAGCTGTTGGAAGACCTCATAGCCTCATGTTACAAGCTACTGGGCGAGGAGCAAGAGCACACACAGTATGGGTGTCTTGCTACTCGCCAACATATTATGGGTGGACCCTTCCGATCATACTGAATTCGCAGGTGGCCAACATTTGTGGAAATAGGAGTGCATCCACATCCACAATGTTGGCCACCCGCGAACACATGCATCACAGTGTACCCAGAACACTGCTTTGCATGGACAAATATGTTTAACTTCGGTTTGGAGATGTGAAGAACACTGCGACGACGCAGCGACTGGATAGTAGGTACGGCTTCCGATGCAGCTGCGGGTGGCCCAAAGCGTCTGGACTCAAGTCGAACAGTGTCGATGGCTACGGCGTGGTCCACACGGTGGATACAGTGTAATTGCAGGTGGAGACCAAGCAGCTCTAATATGGAGGTCAAAGAGTGCATGGGCAACGGCCTACTGCGTAGTACAGCTGTATGCGCTGTACTAAGTAGTATGGACCGTCTCCGAGTAATCTTGTCCAGAGCTGTCCAGACTGGGCACATCTGGGCCATGGTACTCGCGGAGTCCGCGTGCACCATTCGTGCAGCAACGTGGGGACAGACGGATTGTGTCTATTCTGGATGGTCTACTACAGTAGTGTTACTGGGACGTATGGAAGAGGATCTTGCCAGCCTCATACGACGAGATCATAATGGCGCAGGCCGGCGCAACCTTGGCCACGCGTGGCGTGAGACCGGCCACCATGCCGCGCAGTCCCTCCTCGAGCCAAATGCGCTGCAGCATTTGCACGGACGACCGCGGACGGCCGTTGCGGTGGTGCGTGGACGGCGTCGTCGCGTACATGGCCACCTGCGCGCGTGTCTTGACCACGTCAAACGGATGCGTCACAACCGTCGCGAGCGTGCCGGCCATCATGCCGGCGAGCAGCGCAACCGTGACCTGCTTCTTGTTGGAATTCTCAACGGACAGCCACCGATGCAGCATCGGTTTGCTGGTCTCAATGCCGTACCAGTACATCATTGAGAATGGGATGTCCCGCGCGAGCGTGGCACCAAGTCCGGCACAAAGCTGACGCGGTCCGGCGCTGACGACTCGCTGCAGATGGTGGAGGAACGACTCGCCAGCGGTGCTCGCTTGCATCTGGACACGGATGACTTCGAGCGGCGAGAACATTGTGGCGGATCCAGCACGCGCCACACCGCCGGCAACCATCGCCAGTGAACCGACATTCTGGTTGGGGAGCGCATCTTGAAATTGCCGCAAGATCGCCTCGTACGATAGAAAGTACATCGCTGTGGACGGCACGGCAATGAGCAGCGTTGGCGGCAGGCCGGCGTACAGCGCAAGTGGGCCTTCTAGTCGTGCGATGCGCGCCATCGTGCGGAAGAGACTTGTAGACTTGCCATGATTGCATAGATCGTCGGCGGTGCACCGACAGCGCTTGAGCAGCCGCTCCTTGGGGAGCATCGTGTCCATTAATCCATTGGAGAAGCTGTAATGGGACGACTGGCACACAATGGATGGTGAGGCCATGAAAGCATCGCACAGGGGTGGCGCAGCATAGAACGTACCGTCTTGACTTCCTGTGGTACGTGGAGAACGTCTGGAGCTTGCACTTGCAGGCGCGTCTTGACTACCTCAAGAGCTACGCGCACATCCACCAGTTTCGTCAGCAAAAGCAAGAAGCGCGGGGAGCACTGGCGGTCGTGTTGCGTCACGTACGTGCAACCTACAGGCCAATACAAAGCAAATAAGGCAAAAATATTCACTAGGGATACAAAGTTAATAGATAACGCACCGCAAGCGACGTGAGCAGCGCGCCGATGGACGCGGCCGCGGTCTTCTTCAAGGTGTCGTCCATGGCCTGCTCCGGATAAATGACGAGCTGGCAACGTCACAGGCGGCCACGTTTCAGCCAATCAACCAAATCTTCGCGTAGCCACGCAACGATTGGTCCAAAACATTTCAAATTGAGGTTTCAACCTAGAAGTGGAATGTCCTATATATTTGTTGCGAAGCTCTCTAATAGATTATCATTGTCGACGTGAGTTTTGACTACTAATACATTTCTCCTATGACACCAATACAGTGGGTTCGGCTCAAAATCAGGTTGCCAACCCAACCGACTCTCCCATGCGCGAATGAGTGACTGGCTTCGCCCATATACAGTTTTGAAGTCAACTAGTTCCCCAAATACAGTACACTTCCACGTAGAGACCCCGTCAGATCACCAGGCCAAACTCAGAGGGTGTTTCGACCTGTGTGATTATCATCCGAGAGAACGCGACGCCGCCTCTGCCGCCAACTCTCTTCTCCCACAAATAGCACTCTCTCTCTCCAGCGTAGCGCTGCGTGGAGGCTTTCTATAGATCACTCTTATCTAAGAAAGGAACGAAGCACCCCCACCCACCATCATGATGGAACCAACGTCAGCCACGGGTAAAGCTGGTGCCCTCTCGCCATTGGAACCGTCGTCCACGAAAGCTAACGCCGCGCCGGTTTCCGCCACCACCACATCTGCTACTACTGCTGCGACCACAGGCGCCGCTGCTTCCACGACGGCCGCGCCGTCCTCGACCACATCAGCGACCTCGACCACGGGCCTCCAGGGCGCCAGCTTCAAGATGCCGGCCAATGTTTCCATGCCCAACGTGCAGATGCCCAAGGCGATCAAGGACAAGACCGACGATATCACGAACCGCATCGCGTCCACCGACATTAAGCGCATCAACGGGTACATGCGCTTTGCGAACCTTGGCGCCGCGATCCTGCTCGCCGCGACATGCTTTATCCGCATGTTCATGGCGCGCAGCTACTCCGACTTTCTCGTCGTGATCTACCTCATGTACGGACGGTTGGGCATGCCCATGAGGGTTTCCAAGTTCAGTGCTGACAAGATCTCTATGATGATAGTTTCATGGCCGTCGGCCTCGTCTTCATTGAAAACCACGAGCAGTTTCCGTCCCTCGCGGAAAAGGTCAAGAACAACTTTGGCTTTATGTTCACGGCGCCGGGCAAGGCCGCGTACATCATGGCGTACGTCCTTCATTCGCAGACCTCTTTGCTTTTCGCACGGAGTATTCACATATTCGAATTGTATTGTTGTTGTTAGGATCGCGTTCTTGGCGTTCTCGCAGGGTTGGATCGGCACGCTCATCGGCATTTTCTTTCTTTTCCTCGCGCTCTTCAACTTCTTCCTGATCAAGCGCGTACGTGGAGAGGACTTTGTACACCATTCGGATCATTCGCGATGGACTGACGTACTCTATCTATACTATGCAGCACCCGGCGTACCAGGCGCACATGACCCAGACCAAGCAAACCTCGCAGGACCAGGCGGATTTGGAGGCCATGCCCGAGCTCCGCTACAACCAGTCGCAGCCCGAGGCCCAGACCGCTCACGTCGTTGTGTAGAGAAGGGAGACGCCCAGAGAACATTCGCCCATACATTTTTCACCCAAGAGCTCCCTTTACAACCAGCTCTTTTCTGCATGTTATCCTTGCATTGATCCGGCCATGTTATTTTAATCCATGGACTGAAAATGGAAACAAGTGAGAGGTTCTCTAATACAGGGGGATAAGTGAATGGTTGCATGTTGGATTACTTGCGAGCTGGAACCATCGCCAGCAGCTCCATGACCGACATCTCCACTCTTCTTTACTTGGCCTCGCCGCCGTGCTGCGCGACGACGCCGTTGCCGTGGTACTTGAGCGTCTTGACCCAGTTACTGCGGCGTCCCGTCGGGTGCTTGAACAGCACCGTGGATTTCTTGCCGTGCTTCTTGATGTGGTTCTCAATGTGGAGCGGCAAAAAGTTGTGCGAGTACGAGATCTGGCCATTAAAGTTGCCCACCGGCGCCGGCTCTTGCACCTCAATCTCAAGACCGTACTTCTCGGCGTAGTGGAGCGCTTCCTCCTTCTTGTCAAACTTGAGCACCTGGCCGTGGAGCGGGTCGGCCGTGCTGGTCCAGCCCATGAGCGGGTTGGTCCACGTGCGCGGCGCGTCGAATCGGATCTCCCAGTGGCGCGTGTTGTACATGCCGCTCTGCATCTGGTGACGCGTCGGCATGAAGAGCTTGCCCTTGCGGCCGACGTACCACGAGTCGACACCCGACAGCTTAGCGACCTCTTTCGGGTACGGCATTGGCGCGGCGTTGAGCGACGGGCTCACGGCGTCCGAAGCGTGGTAAGGAAGAACTGTACAAACAAACCAAGCGGACATTACTACTCCCCAATTGCACTTCTTCTCCATCAATTGTGTCCTCGCGTACTCGTGCGCTGGGAGTCTTCGAGCACCTGCTTCTTGAGTTTCGCCATGAGCGCATCCTCCTTCTCAGCCGCAAGTTTGGCAGCCGCCTCTTCTTCGGGGGTCTTGGCGTCCGAGAAGAAGCGTGCACCCGACACCGCTCGCGCCGCCTGGCGCTTACCCTGAATCTCCAGCGCTCGCGCCGTCGTCTGCGTCACTCGCAACGCCATTCTTATTAGACTTTCGCTGAAAATGCCAAGAGCTTCGCTTCCCCCATGGCCAGCTCCGCACCGCCCGAATTTCCAATCACCCAATCACCCATTTCTTTCAAATCAAGACACGGCAAAGACTGTAAATTTCGAAAATAAACTGTGATATTCAGCTCAATTTCTGGTTCAGTGTTTCTAAAGCATACAGGTTCCCCAAAGACGATGCAAGATGCACCCACTTTGGCAATCACGTGGATCGGATCACAAAATAAAAAGCCACGCTATCGACGCTTGCGCTTCGTGAAAGCGGGACGAAGCGCAAGGCGGATCTGAGAGGCTGTAGCACACGTAGACCGACCGACCATGAGAAGAGAGGAAGCGGAGGAAGAGCAACATGCAGCAGCACTCGCAAGACCACGAGAAGAAAAGAGTCCACGAGCGGCACAATCACCAGGCTCTGGAGACACCGTGGTCTCCAGCGGATGTCAAAATGACGAGCACGCAACTCCCTCGAGAGTCGCGAGTACCGTGAGGAATTGCTCGACCTCGAGTGTATCGCGCAGCGAGTACGCTGCCGTCGTCGCCGGCAGCTGCGTGGCGTTGCCCGGGAGATCGATTTGCGTGGCCTCGGGGTCGCGCACAATGATGGAAATCCCCTTGCCGATCGATCGCGAATTGAGCGCGAGAAAAGCGTCCTCATCGCTCACGTCGTCGCCCAGGTAAAACGGCACGACGTTCTCGGCGTCCAGACCGAGCTCTTCGAGGATAAACATCACGGCGCGGCCCTTGTTCCAGTCCACGCGCGGGCGAAGCTCAAAGACCTTTTTACCGTGCTTCTTGACCAGCGATGGATGGCGCGCAATGTACTCGTCGACGATTTCTTCGACTTGATACTGGAGCTCCACGGGGACATGGCGGTAGTGGACCGACACGGCGAGTCGGTTGTCTTCCATCTCCGCCCCTGGGATATGCGCAATCTCGGCCGAGAGGTCTGCCACGCACTGCTCGAGCATGGGACGGAAGTTGTCGGCGACCTGACAGTTGATCGGCAATGACTTGGGGCCCTTGATGTCAAAGCCGTGGCTGCCGGCGTACACGAGGTTGTCGAGCTGCACAAAGTTTTGAACTTTTTCGGTCGAGCGGCCAGTTACAATCGCCGTGACGTACTTGGACGACAGCACATCGAGCGCGCGGCGCATCGCGTCGGTCATAAACGCACGGTCCGGAATGTCGACGATCGGCGACAGCGTGCCGTCATAGTCGAGAAACACCACGGGGCGCTTGCCTGGAAAATGGAAAGTCCTAATGAGCGAAATGGTGTTTCAATCCAAACGCTGATAGAATGGCCGGCATATACGCACCTGCGATTGAGCGGCGGATGCTCTCCATGTCCTGGAACGCGTTGGTGGGGTGCAGCATCTCTCTCTTTCTTCCAGTTTGGTTCTGCTTGTTGTACCTGGGAAGGAAGTGCCATTCAACCCATGCACACTGTTAGACAAACGTTCACCGACCAGTCAATCACTCCCTCACAACACCACATACCTTCCTCCCACTCGATTTCTCTCGTACCTCAGTCTACAGGGCAAAGCAGACTCGCACACCACGCGGATGTAGTCTCCCCTTACTGAGACGCCGGATCCAAACGCCGGAGAGGGAACTCGGTGCGCCCGTTTCCCACTTTGCGACGCTGCCTCTTCCGCACCAATGACCAATTCGCACCGACCCCAGCACAAGAGACGGGTTGACGAAGTGGTGCGAAAAGCGCGTCTAAATGCGGATCTCCTGTTGACACTCGGGTCGAGATACGCTGTGCGCTGAGCCAGTGGCGCGTGGCGAACGGCGGTGGTGGATAGCAAGACGGCTTTGCCCTGGTGGCTGGTCAATGCGTCCGGTCCGCCACGCTTGCGTATGGAATCAGATTGGTGGAGGGCTGAGTCAGGCTCTTTTTGACTCCGCATGGGGTTTTGAGGTTTTTTGTGGATATAGGAGTGAAACAGTCAGCAGGAACCTTTCAGATTCTGAATCAGAACGCATGCATAGAGAGAGGTGAACTAGATCGGTGGGGACGACAACAGATCCAGCACCAAAAATAGCACTACACGAAGATGGCGTTTCTTGAGGCCTTACCACTCTGGAGTGGAGCTTGGAAGCGAGACAGGGTTGGTTGCCTTTTCCCGTGATGCTGGATCAACGGTGCTGAATCTGATCCCCCGATACACAGCCACAGTACCTCTCACATTTCATGAATCTTGGTGAGTTGCTCCTTGTTAGAGTGACGTGTCAGTACGGACCAGTAAGAAGCACGATTTGCGTCCGTCGCTCCGACTCATCAGCCTTGCAGTTCGTAAAAGATTGAGAAGCGGACGATGTCGATGCTACTACCGTAAACACCAAAGGATATTCCGATGCTGTCAGGCGCACATCATTTTAGGTGGTAGCTGGTGTCGCGTGCAGTTCCGTACCGTATGTGCTGTACTCGTGGTACCGATTGGTCTGGACTCCCAATCACTTGCAGCCAGATCCGATCTACGACTGTACATTAGCGCACCCCTTCACTTCAAAAACCACCCTAAACCCCCTAAAAACCACGATCGGAACCCAACGAGTTGATTGTTCCACGCTAGGGTAACAGAATCCTTGGAAGAGAGCGGAGATCCTTTAGTTCACTCGAGAACTGTTCCCTTGTCCAGGTTCTGGCTTGCAGAACAGATTGGGGGAGAGGAGACTGAGAACTGTTCCAGGAACGAAGAGCTCAAGATCCCTTTCTCGAATCTCTCCATTCATCTCGCATGATGCACACCAAGATGGCCAACGCGTCGTTGCGGCGTTCGCGCACGCACCAGCAGTCGACGACGCCGGATCTGTCGGCGATCGACGCCAACGGCAACCGGGTGTTCACGCGCCGCGCAGCGAGCGACGGCCGCAACAGCTCGATGCGCCGCTCGTTCCCCAATGAAAGCACGGCGCTGATGCGCCCGTCGATGCGAGCGCTCAACCGCGCGGCGTCGCTCGAGGCGCGCGCGCTGCCCGAACATGGCCACGTGTCCATGAATGACAATGGCACTTTTGACCCAGTCAAGGAGGGATCAGACCTCACGGCGGCCAGCGAGCACGGCGAGTCGTTGGACGAGTATCACGCACACGGCTCGTGGCTTGAAGATGCCACGGCGATCTACCATTTGATGGTCGACCAGAAGCTCAATGTGCTACTGCTGCTCGCTCCGTTTGCAATCTACGCATCGCTCGGCGGCTGGGGCGACTCGTGGATCTTCCTCCTCAACTTTCTCGTCATGATTCCGCTCGCTAATTTGCTTGGCGAAGCCACCGAGTCGCTCGCATTCCACACGGGTGAGACCATTGGCGGGCTCGTGAACGCGACGTTTGGCAACGCTGTCGAGGTCGTCGTGGCCGTGTTTGCGCTCAAGAAGGGCGAGATCGCGGTCGTGCAGTCGTCGCTCATCGGCTCCGTGCTGTCCAACTTGCTGCTCGTGCTTGGGTGCAGCTTTATCGCGGGCGGGCTCACGCAGAAAGAAAACACGTTCAATGCCGTGGGCGCGAGCGCCAACTCGTCGCTGCTCATTCTCGCGAGTTTTGGCATGCTGCTGCCGTCCTACATTTACTACTTTTCCGAGCACGACACGGAGCAAGACCGAGTCGACAAGACGCTGGCGCTTTCGCACATCACGGCCATCTTCTTGCTCTTCATGTACATGCAGCTGCTCTACTTTCAGCTCCACACGCATCTCCACTTGTTCCAAGAAAACGACGACGACAGCGAGGACGAAGTCGATTTTTCCAAGCGCGCCAGTGCGATGGTGCTGCTGGCCGCGACGCTCTTGGTCGCGCTCTTTTCCGAGTTTCTTGTGGGCTCGATCGACGGCTTTGCCAAAGAGCTCAACGTGAGCAAGTCGTTTATCGGCATCATCTTGCTGCCCATTGTGGGCAACGCCGTTGAGCACGTGACGGCAGTCAAGGTTGCGCTCCACGACAAGATGGAGCTCGCCATGGGCGTCGCTGTTGGCTCGGCCACACAGGTCTCGCTGTTTGTCGTGCCCATTGTGGTGCTGGCCGGCTGGGCCCTGGGCCAACCCATGACGCTCGCGTTCCCCGAGTTTGAGATCATGGTCTATCTCATGTCGATTCTCATCGTGTACGCCATCATCGCCGACGGCAAGTCGAACTGGCTCGAAGGGTCCATGCTGCTCACGGCCTACGCGCTCGTCGCCGTCACGCTGCTGTGGGTCAAAGTACCAGCCGTCTAGTTAGGCCTGTCTACCAGGATCTCCAAGTTGAAGCTGAATAGTGTCGAGAATGTTGGTTTTTCGACATGGATGACGCTGTCGAAAATAGTTCGTTGATGCATTTTTGACAGCATACATCTCGTTTTAGTGACATGCGATCCCTCCAAATCTTGCTGCGTAAGACGAAAATGAAGCTGGGACTTCAGAGTCGTAAATGGGCGGCGCTTGCGCTTGTGACGCTGCTGCTGGCGCTATGTTGCGCGTGTCTGGTAGACGAGACGTCCGCGTACAAGCGCAACACAGTCGTGGTCGATGACGACGACGACGACGACGACGACGACGACGACGACGAGTTCGACTTCATGTCGACCAAAGTACGGCTCTTGTCGTTCCGCTTCACGACTCGCTAGTGACTCACACTCTGTATATGCACAACGGCAGCTCAAGACGCCATCGCGTGCGCAAGCGACAGATGAGTTCATGTGCGACGATGCCGGCGCTGGCGAGTGCACGGCGTCTCCAATCCAGTCCGTCCACGCTCGCGGTCTCGTGACCACGCGGGTGCGCGTGAATGAAGTTCTCCGCGAGCACGCGCGCGCCGCCAGCACGAGCGAGGAGCCGTCTCTTTTTGCAGGCGAAGCGCTGGGGTACGTGACCCCGTGGAACGCGCGTGGGTACGAATTCGCCACGCGGTTCCGCCACAAGTTCACCTTCATCGCGCCCGTGTGGCTGCAAATCCGCGAAGACGGCAAGACCAAGGCGCCGCTTCTCACGGGCACCCACGACATTGACCGCGAGTGGCTTGGCAAAGTACGTGGCAAGGACCGGGACGGCCCCAAGATTGTGCCACGTGTCATGTACGAGCGCAACACGCTCAAGTCGGACGACGTGCCCGTGATCATCGACCTGTTGCTCGCGCTCGCCAAGACGCACTCGCTCGACGGCTTTGTGTTTGAGATCCCGATCGTCGAGGGCACGATGGACATTTTGCTGCGCATGGGCGAGGCGTTCAAGGACGCCAAGCTCTTGCTGCTGCTCGTGATCTCGCGCAGTTCGAACGCCGGGCGTTTGCCCGTGACAAGCGACATGCTGGACCAGCTACGCCCGCTTGTCCATCGCTTCACGATGAATGCGTACGACTACCAGACGCCCGGACCGAACGCGCCATTCGAGTGGATCCAAGCGACCATCGAGAGCTTTCGGGACCAAGACCGCGCCAAGATCCTCATGGGGCTGCCCTTTTACGGCTACGACAACAGTGGTTTGTGTTGGTCTTATGTATAGGGGATGAGATCTCTCTCTTGACTGAGCTATTCCAATAGGTGCGATCGTCGGGGCCACGTACATTGACCAACTCAAGCAACAGGACGGCATCAAGGTCCGATGGGACGCCGCGGCCCATGTGCGTTACTGTAGTGGAAAGGCAGAGGATTGAACGGCCCTAGAGTCCTCATGTTGGCCACTCTTCATAGGAATGCGTCCACCAGTTCGACTCGGACCGCGACGGCGTGCGCCACACAGTCTACTATCCGTGTCTCCAGTTTCTCCACGACCGCCTGCAATTGTTCCAGCAGAGCGGACTCGCCGGCACGGCCGTGTGGGAGCTCGGTCAAGGGCTTGAGTACTTTTTCGATTTGCTGTGAAAAAAACACCAGAAAGCGGTTCTTCCTATTGATTTCAAGCCTCTCCCACTTACTCCTTGCTCGCGTCGTATCCGCTCTCGTCACCTCCGCCAGCCAGCGGCGGCAGCTCACTCCCCACGACCGTCTCCACTGGTGCCGCAGTCTCGACAGCCTCGCTCGCGCCATTCGTGGTCGGCAGATTCCGACTGGACCCGTGGCTCGCCGTCGCCAAGCGCCCCACGTCGGCAAACTCCTTGAGCACTTTGCGCACGTCGCCAATCGAGTCGACCGCGTACGAGTGCGTGTGGCGACCGGCACTGTGCTGCACGTCCTGCCCGACCACGAGCGTAAACACGGCGACATTCTCGGCCATGCGCACGGGCACCTTCTGGAGCCGACTGAACGAAACCTTGTTGTCTTCGTCAATGGCCCTGGCGCGCGCCAGCTCGAGCTCGTCGTCTTCCGTGGGCCCCTCCACGAGCCGGCCCAGCTCGCGGCGCCTGCTGCCGCTGCTTCCCGAAGACGAGGCCGTGCCGGCCCGCGGCTTACGGTGGCGCGATAACTTGTCGCTCTTGCGATCTCCGTTCGTCGACGAGGCATTGGGTCGCTGTGACACTCGGCTGCTGCTCGAGGCCTGGGACAAGCGCGTGTTCGCGCTCTTGGACCGCCCCAGCGGCGGCACCGACGAGCCCGACGAGCCCGACGACGAGGCAGACGCCGAGCCGCCGCCATTGCGCTGGGCTCGACGTGGCGCCATGGCCGCCGTGGCACTCGTGGCCGCGCTCGTGGTACGTCTGGGTTTGTCCTTGGCTTGCTTCTTCTTTTCGTGGCGTTCTTTCGACTCGGTCACGAGCGTATTGAGCGTCTGAAACATTTGATCGTCCGTATCGTCGTCGCACACGCAGAGCACGAAGTCCACTTCCTTGTGCGACTTCTTGCGCACTTGCTGCGGCCGCGACAAGTGCTTGAGAATGCCCTCGAGCACCTTGGCTTTCGTGCAGCCTTCGTGCTCGACGCTGACCCAGTCGTGGCCCGCGTACACCTCAAGCGCCGTGCCAATGAGCTGCCGCTCCAAGACGATCTGCAGATCCTTGGCCTGCCAGCCGCCAAAGTGCGGGTCGGCGTCGCCATAGTGCCACGTGAGCGAGCTCTCCTTGTCTTCGATATAACTGCCCGGCGTGCGCTCCGTGAAATTGACCATGGTCGGCAAGACCAGATCTTTCCACGACGAGTCATTGTGCTCGTCGTACGCGAGGCCGTCCATGGTCGTGCTCCCAGTCGTGCTGCTGCCGCTAGCAAACAACTGGCTAGACACGGGCGCGGGGGAATAGTACGACGCGCCGTACGAAGACGAGAAGCTCGGCACGGACCCGAGACTCATGCTGCGGCGCGCATTGTGACTGTGGCTGCTGCTCGTCGTGTCAAAGCCGCTAAGACTGTCCGTGCTAGCACTGGCCATGGCACCGACACGGTCCGATTGGAACTTGCTCATTGTCTTCCACTGCTCGCGGTCATTGCTGAGGTTCATGCGGTAGAAAAAGCCGTCCTCGGCCGCAACGCCGACGCGGACCCCTTGGAGCCACGTCTCGAGAAACTTGCGTTCGCGTGCGCTTACGATAAACACGGTATTGCTCTCGTCGGCACTCAGCGTGTCGAGCAGCGTCTTGAAATTGGGCCCCACGGCCGCGAGCGGCAGCAGCGCATGCTGTGGCGTGAGCGTGCGGTCATAGTCCAGAATGATCACGCGGTTCTTGGAGCGACGGTAGGCCTGGACAATTTGCTTGGCATCGAGCTTAGGCAGCTGCGTTGAGCCGCGGCGGTTCTGCTGCACGGCGTCGCCCAGTTCACTGAGAAACTGCATGCTCCAGGCCGTCGCCGTGTTGGAGCTCACGTACCGATAGAGCTTTTGCTGGCGGATCTCGCGCTCGGCGCGGCACATGCCCAGTGCCTGGTGGATACTGAGCGCCACGTCTTCCGTGTTCCACGGGTTCGTGACGATCGCGCCGCTGAGCGACTGCGAGCAGCCGGCGAACTCGCTCACAATGAGCACGCCCGGCCCGCCTTCTTCGCCCTCCCACTCGGTCAGGATCTTGGTCGGCGAGATCTGCGGCGACAGAATCGACGACGAGACGGTTGACCGAGGCTGGTCCGTCTGGTCCGTTGGTGACTGGGCACGCGTGGCGAGATGCGGTGGCGACTCGAGCCGTGGCACGGCGAGTGGCAGCGGCACGGCAGCCATGCGGGCCGCTGCGCGCGCGGCCTTTTTCCGCTCGTCCTTGCGGCGCATAAAGTGCTGCTGGCACACGACAAACTCGTGCGAGACGAGGTTCATGCCGTCGCGCGTCGACGTCACGAGACAGACGTCGGCCAAGTCGTAGAGCGCACAGAGCTCCTCGTGTTGCATCACGCGCTGGTGCAGGAAATGGATTGGTGAATAGTCGAGTGTGCCAAACGTGCCGTTAATACGCCCGACGAGTTGGTTCACGTGGGCCAACAGATTGCGGTACCCGTGGGAGCTCATCTCGAGCGGCGGGCTCGAGTCGGAAGACGACGCGGACGACGGTGGGAACGGCGGGACCGCCTTGGTTGATGCCGGTGCTGGGGCGGGCGACGGCGTCGGTCCGCTCGGACTATCGGTATGGTCTGTCGTGGCAGGATTAGGCGAGCCCGGATCGCCCGTACCACTGGCTGGCGGCGCGTGGCTGGCCGAGGCCGTGGCCGTGCTGTAGTTGCTCGCACTGTCGACGACGCCCGAGCGCGAGGAAATGCCAATTTGTATCAAAACGACATTGTGCTGCCACTCGGGGAACCGGTTCAGTAGCAGTTCCATCGCGAGCAGCTTGTGCGGAATGCCCTTGATATTGTCGAGGCGGTCGACGCCGAGAATGATGCGCTTGGTCCCAAACTTGCGGTGGAGATCGTTCACGCGGTGCAGCGTCGGCACGCTCGAGGCCGCGCGCGCAAACGGCTCGACACTTATGCCAATGGGGAAGACGCCAATCGACGTCAAGTGGTCGCGGTCCGCGGCGCCCTGCGGCGAACGGATGCCCTTGTGGGAACACTCGACGCCCAGCAGCCGCTGGCACGTCGACACAAAGTGGCGCTCATAGTCAAACGTCTGGAAGCCCACGAGGTCCGCCTGCAGCACGCCCCGAAGCAGCTCGGCCCGCACGGGCAGGCGGCTGTAAATGTCGCTCGCGGGGAACGGCGTGTGGAGGAACCAGCCAATGTGGCACAGCGGCAAGCGCTGGCGCAGCAGTGACGGCAGCAGCATGAGGTGGTAGTCGTGGATCCAGACCGAGTCGCCTTCATTGTAAATCTCGGCGATCGCGTCGGCAAACGACTCGTTCGCCGACTCGTAGGCGCGCCAGTCGTGCTTGAGGAACCGCTTCGTCGCGTGGTACGTCACAGTACTCGAGAGCGCCACGGGCTCCGAGACATAGTGAAACAGCGACCAGAGCACGTCCGAGGAGAACGCAGAGTGGCGCGTGGCCACGTCCGACGAGATGAAGACGGGCAGGCAGTTGTGCTGCAGTAAGAGGCGGCGCACCGACTCGTGCTCGTGCTTGGGAATGTGCTGGCCGACCCAGCCGACCCAGAGGAAATTCAGGTCATTGCGCACGCCCGTGAGGCACATGAGCTTGTCGAGGCCGCCCGTGGTCTTGGTAGCTTTCCAGCGGCCCGTCTGCGGCGCACGCTCGAGTAAAACGGGGAGATTGTTCGACACGATAATGAGCTGACTCGCGGCGGCCTGCGCAGTCGAGGCGGCGGTCGCGGGCGGCGACGGCGCGCCATCGTCGTCGCTGTCGTCTTCTTCTTCTTCGGCGCGGAGCTGCATGAGCTGCGCCTGGAGCTCCTGGATATTGGCCATGATCTCCTGCTCTTCGAGCGACAGCGTGTCCACGCGGCTGAGCTCGTAGTCGGCGGCGCGCTGTGAGACCACGAAGTCGTTGCGTGGAGAGATGACGGGTGGTGGCGGTGGCGTTGTGGACGGCGTGCCGTTCGTGGTGGCCGTCGAGATGGTGAGCCCGTGGGGCCTGCCCGTGGCTTCGCCCATGGGCATGATTTTCAGTGGGGATTCCTCGCCACGTCCGCGGCCTTAGAGACGCGCAGTTGGCTGGCTGGAACCGCAAAGAACGATAGAGAAGGGAGCAGCTACGAGTGGAAGCAGCGTGTCGCGGAGAAGCAGGCGATCCGCATGCGTCGTGTGGGACGCGGGGGAGCCGACGGCAGCGACTTGCGACCGTTTGATTGATGGAGAGAACCCAGACTATTCGGTCTATATCTGTAGTTTTGGGTATATATTTGATTTAGTGACATATAGTATGTTACTATACGTTTGCCCTGAAACAAAGTGTCCTACTACACCTAGATTAGATCCCGATGCCAGGGATGATACAGAGGGGCTTTTGCCAAAAGTGGGGGTTGTTGAGAAATTTTAGTCAAAGGAGGAATTTATGTGACAAAAGTGGGGGTGATCGAGAAAGTGGGCACCAATTTTTATTGGTATAGTGAAACCAAGTAGACGGGAGCTCCCCAGCTAGCGGACCCTTGCCGACACCTCGAACTTTCTTTCTTGTTGCGGGGT
>JAADWA010000404.1:0-26978 GCA_023335935.1 Pythium phragmiticola | reverse complement strand
TGTGCTCGGTGAGAGCACAAGGGGAACGCTAGCTAGACGTAGGAGGCAGACCGAACTAGTACTAGTGTGCATGATGCATGTGTCCGTTTAAACTCTGCTGCTAATAAGACTCACTCTTCAATCTACCGCCTGCCTAACAGGGTTCGCTTGAGACTTGACCGCCTAGTAGTCGTTGTTGACCATTCAGCGGGATATGGTGTTAGTGCGTCGTAGTTCAAGTGTATATCGTAACTTGGGCCTGGTGCTTTGCCGCTCGATCGCACCACGTGGAGTAACTCGATACGTCGCGGCGCTGATACCACACGACATCGTTCGGAGAACTCGAACGGCGTGATCGTCAGCGGCTGCAGCGGTGGCAGGAACCCACAATTCTCGCGCGCCCTTGCACTTGTCCTGGCTTCCGCGTAAGACTGAGGAAGCGTCATGCCAGCCATGGCTGTCATCTTCTCAGTGCTGAAGACCTTGTGACGACCTTGATTGGGCAGACACACATACCGCTGGCCCACTTTCGAGCCGTGGTGACTTGACGTTAGGGTACAGAAATCCTAAGGCATCCTGCGAAGAAAAAGTGTACGCTATGTACGTTACGAAAAACCGGTATCCTTATCTTCAAAGGTCGGTTTTTCCAGGAGTGATGGCTGATGATGAGATATGAATCGGAATGATTGACTGACTGTACAATTAGTATTGCGTGACGTGCACGATGAGACACAGGTCCTCGCTCAGGTGAGTTGGGTGTTCCACCCTGGAAATCCGCCAATTTGAATCTAATGACAAAGAGGTTTTGATAGGTCACATGATTATGCTCTAAACAACTGCGTGTTAAAGCGACATTAAAACTAATAAGCGTCAACACGATTTTTCCCATCCAGCGGACGCGATTCTTGCTCAAGACACCCGACCTCCATTTCCAAATTCTTTCGTCTCGCAACCATCAATAGCCATGGCACTCGATGCATTCGCTGGTGGTGCTTTATCGCCACCATCCCGATGCAGTCTCCTTAGGAGCGTAACCGACAAGCTCGAGCGCATTAACTCCCCGAGTGAACACTCCACGCGTTCGTCGTCTTCTTCGACTCGATCCTGCGACGGAGACTTTCGCGACAGCATCTCGACGATTTCCTTCACCCAGTCTCGAGTCGACTCACGGCGGCTGGGCCAAATCGAGGCAGTGCGTGCGGAACACTCGATCCGCAAGCACGGCCACCGATACTATGTTCTCCACGTGTACCGCAAGTCGGCTCGCGTACCAATCCACCATCGCGACCCCGACTATGGGATCGAAACACCCTACGCAGCGTTCTCTCGCCTCCGTGAGAAGATCCTCGCGTCCAATGCGCGCACCGAAGACCATTGCAGCTTCTGCCATCGACGTGCGACCATTATCCGAGAACACAAGCGCCACGTCCACGATCTCAACCGCGTGCTGCAGTCCACCAAAGAAAAAGAAGAAGCAATCGAGCGGCTCTTCCACGGCATGTTGCGCCTCGCGAGGGACGCCCACGAATCTGAAACTTGCAACGGCTGCGAGTCAGCCTCCCATTTGCTCGCAGCCTTCCTCAGTCGTCAGTACCAACCCACTACCGGGATTATTTAACACTTCCATCGTAAAGGGAATGACAATTGATCGCATCCATTTGGTACCGTACGGGTATTCCTATAGTGAGAGAAACTCCTGGATCATAATCGAGATCTTCTCGTCGCTTTCGCACTGGCTCGCCGAGCTCGTCAAGATCTGTGCACACACAACAATCCCGACAAGTGCGTTCATCATCGTTTCAATTTCGCGGCGCTTGGTGGCCGTCGTGCTCATGGCGCGTACTACTGCCGCCGGCGTCTTGGTGAGCCCCGCGCAAAACTCAAACATGCTCTGACAGACCCGGCACCGTTTCGCACTGCGGCAGCCGAGCGCGGCCATCTCGAGCTTGTCCTTGAGCTCAAAGACCTCGAGGTACGCTTTGCCCACGCTCTTGGTCGGGTCGCGACCGGCCACGTGCTCACGCGAGAGCATGACGCCTTCGGCGCTGGCCGTGATATCATGGAGCGCGAGCTGGGAGCGTGGCATGATTGGCGCCGGCGCGTTCACGCGCATGTACAAGTCGATAACGTAGAGCGATGCGCCGCCGCCCGGGGGTCGGACCTTGTGGTCCACCCGGATCGCCTCGATCCGGCGCAGCTTGGCGAGCGCGGCCTCGCGCGGGGCGAGGTCCGTCTGGGCCGACATGTTCAGTGTCTGCAGCATTTCTCTTGTGAAGTGAAGTCACGAGAAACGCAGAAAAGGCCTTGTGTCCGGTGTTCTCGGGCGTGTCCAACGTTGTCACGCTGGGCTCCATCCAAAAGCCAACGTTGGACACTTCACTTCGTGTCCAACCCACCCTGGATGGGTACAACGTCTCAGGGTGGTACAGTTTATAGCGCGTCTCAGCACCATCCATATATATTGATATTGGCAGTTTATAGTTTTTAAATTTATCGCTAACTGTCAACTGAGTACTGTATTATTCTTGACAATATCGGTTATAAGATCTGAAAAGAAGTGAATTGTTGATTAGACGCGCAATAAACTGTTGAGAACAGCTGGGCACGGTACTGAGCACATTGGGACCATCCCCCAGCTTCGTTTAAGTTAGTATCTGGAAGAGACTTCACCAACTCTCCACCATTTCCCAACTCGCGCTTGACCAACTACCTACCGACCGGCCATGATGCGCAACTCGCCGTACGCGCCACGCGGCAGCAACGGAGACGCGTCGACGCTCTTCGGAGACGCATCGACGCTCTTCGGAGACGCGTCGACGCTATTCCCTTCCCAGGGCCACGCGCCCCAACAGCAGTGTCCACTTAACCAGGCCACCGAAATCGCAATCCACCTCCTTCGACGCATCTCGCGTGTGACCGTCCAGCCCGTTGTTATTCGGGACGGCCACCGTGACTGCGTGTTGCAAGTGACGCGCCAGTCTCACGCAAAGCTACTGACCATCTACCAAGTGCGCCATCGCTATTCCGCTCTCCGCGACCTACGCATGCAGCTGATCGACCGCACCCACGAGGCCCCCCTTTTCTCGAATGGTTGTGTTGTCTGCGCGCGGCTCACTGACACGCTCACGCTTGACCACAACGAGCCGGGTCTGATGCGGCAGCTCACTGGCGCGATGTTTCACGAGGCTCCACGACTGGAAAAGTTCTTCTCGGCCGTGCTTGAGCACGCCGTGTTATTCGCGTCTGCGAACGCGCCCTACTGCGAGCGCTGCGAAAATACCATCGCGCTCATCGCCGCGATCCTCAAGGAACCGTACTATCCTTCCACGGGGCTCATATAGGGCTGTCGCGACTGGCAATATATGGTCAGAAATCAGAGTAACCTTCGGCAAAATTAGGGAGGGTACGTGGTAAATTGGAATATACTTTAATGTAGGCAAACCCTGCACTTTGAATGGGGCCTTTAGACGCTAATTGTATCAAAACAATGAAAATCGCCGCATGTATGAGAATAATAACTGAATTATAATGTAAGAAAATCCATGACCATAATGGGGATCTTTTCGTCGCTCGCGCAGTGGCTGCCCGCCGATGCCGACGAGGTCGTGAGGATCTGTGCGCGCACGACAATGCCCACAAGCGCGTTCACAATGTTTTCGATTTCTTGCTTTTTCATCTCGGTCGTGCTGAACGCGCGCACAATGGCCGGCGGCGTCTTGTCTAGGCCCGCGATAAACTCAAACATGCTCTGGCACAGCCGGCACCGCTTGGCGCACTGGCACCCGAGCGCCACCATCGCGAGCTCGTCCTTGAGCGCATGGACCTCCAGGTACATTTTCCCCACGGATTTCGTGGGGTCGAGACCGGCCACTTTGTCGTTGGTGCGCGCGGTGAGCGGCGCCGTGAGATCCTGGAGCGCGAGGTGCTGCGCGTGGGGCACGGCCGTCGGGGACACGTTCCCGTTGGCCGCGATCGTGTGCGGCGCCGCGCGCATGTACAAGTCGATCACGTAGCGCGACGAGCCGCCGCCGGGCGGCTTGATCTTGTGGTCGACGCGGATGGCTTCGATGCCGCGCAACTTCGCGAGCGCGGCCTCGCGCGGGGCGAGCTCACCCTTGGCCGGGACCTTGAGCGTCTGTAGCATTGGCTCCGTGCGTACGATAGATAAACTGAAGGGGAGGGCTTGAAGACTTCTCGGGGTCGAGAGGGATCTGTGGAAAGTTTGGGAATGCTTTAATAACTAGCTGGCGTGGGACGCCATCGAGTCGTTGTCGACGACTCGTCGACGACTGTTCCCCACCCACGGCCAAAGGGTTTTTTCGAAAAAGCCGGCCTGCGAGCCAGAACTCAACCCAAACCAGCCCAAGAGACCATTATGATTGGATGAATATTGACACTCACCCATCCCTGATTGAGCAAAAATGTAGTGACGTCTTGGTGGCAAAAAACAACATCATGCGATATGCACGAACGATTTTCTTCTTCGACTTCTTCGTCGTCTTCTTCGCCGCCACCTCTCGGAGTCAAGAAGAGAAGACGTGGGTTCGCGTGACCCACCTCCATAACGTCCAGCCATTCAGAGTTCTAGAAAGGCTGCGACAAGCGCCGTAATCTCGGCTTGCCGTGCACAGTTGGGTTGAAGCGGCGCCGTGGGCCTCGCTGGTCGCTGTGCGCGCACGATGCGGTAGATGATTTTAGTGAGCAACTGCTCCATGACCGTGCATTTTCGGTGGGTGCGTAAGAAAGCACGGCTCAGTCCCTGCGGCGTCGAGTCTTCGCCGTCGAACAGCGACCGCAGCGAGTGGCACAGTCGGCACCGCTCCGGTGCAAACCCACACGTGGCGACGAGCACCATAAGCTGGTCCTTGAACTGGAAGACCTGTTTGTACGTCTTGGCAACGCGTGCATCCGGCTTGCGGTCGCCCAGGTCGGCGCCGATCCGCCAGGACGGTGCAAGCATGGCATTGGTGCGGCATGGCGGGCAGAAGTGCAGCTCGATGGTGTAGAGGGAAGGGTCACGTTGTTGCTTGCTCTTGCCGGGTACCGTGATCCCCTCGACATTGCACACTTTGCCGAGCGGCGACTCAGGCTCTGCATTGGGCGCGACGGGTGTTACTGGAAGCCCCTCGGTCGAGAGCAGCGCCGGCGCTGCAGGATTGGACGCAAGATTGGGCGGCGCCAGTGGCGTGTCGATTCGTAGTGGCTTGAGCATGGTGCAGATGTAGTTGCGTTGTGGTGGAACGAGAAAGAATCTGCCGCGACTGCCAAGGAGGTTTACGCTGGTGGCGATGGTGGTGGATGATGGCACTTTGTCTTCTCGATAGACGAACACATGAAGGATGCAATTACGCAGGCATATTCATTCATGTGGTACGCTATGATTGTAGTTCCGTCCGAACAGATATTACTTATTAGATGTGAATGGTTTCCGAGAGTATAGGTGGATATGGCAATTTGATGGGTTCACCACCCACGTTTTGAAGGGTAATCAAAGCTGTTTTGAAAACCACTCCACGATTACTATTGGACGAGTGTGTGGTCATCACGTAGCGGCCTGGGAGCTCCCGTCCTCCATTCACCATCACAGCTCCAGAAGCGTCGCGACTCGCATCGCGATCTCGGACTGATTCTCACAGTTGGGCACGTACGGGTCACCCGGCCGCGCCGGTCGCTGCGCGCGCACGATGAAGTAGATGAACTTGTTGAGCACTTCCTGAACCCGCAGGCACTTGCGAGGCGTGCTGATTAACGCACGGTCCAGAACTGACGGTGCGTGCTCATAATCCTCCGTGAATCGCTTGAGCAAGTGACAGAGGCGGCACCGCGATTTCTTGCCGCGTGGACACTTGGTGGCGATAGCATTCAGCTCACTATACAGCTGGAACACGCGCCGATACGGCTTGGCGACGCGCGCGTCGGGTTCCCGGTCGCCCATGTCGGCGCCAATGCGCCACCCTAGTGCGAGCATCGCATTCGGTCGGCCAGGTACACAGAAGAACAGCTCGATGTCGTAAAGAGATGGCCCCTGGCGTTTCTTGGTCTTGCCGTGCACCGCGAGACCCTCGACGGCGCAGACTTTGTCGAGCGCGGAGAGTGGCGCCGTAGTCAAAAACGTAGTCTCGGTAGAGGGCGCTGCGAGAGGTGCTGACACGCGAAGCGGCTGCAGCATGGTGAATGCTTGTTTGTTGGGGATAAGATTGGCGAATGCCAGCGCGTGGCGTATTTCAGTTGAGAGCGACTGACTGGATTCCACTCGGTTGTATCGGCTTAGTCAGGTGTATAGGTTTTTACGATACATTCAAAGAGTGAACCTGAAGAAGTCACTCGATCGATAGGTACAGGTTTCGGTTAATCATGTTGTGATAGATTGCGCGAGCCTCACGTTATATGAATGGATAGTCCCGTGTGACTCATGCACCCACCCCAACAGACCGCATGCGCCAAGGCAACGCTCACGGCGTCAAGTCGTTGTTGTTGGAACTGAAGTCTATTGTGCGCAAGTAATGTACCCTATAGCTTCAGAGTTGACCATATAGGTCCTACGACGGAGAGGAAAAGGAGAAATCGACAAAACGACCTATGGATGCAGCCATCCAGGGGCGGATGTCGTTGCTGAGATGAGCATGTATGTCAGCATGCCCGGAGCGATCCGACAGATGGATCACCTGCGAGCTGGTGACCGTATCCATGGCTAGGTTGGCAAGAGAGTCCGCCATTTTGTTGTGGGCCCGCACGTGATGCGTCCACTGCCGCACCCCGAGCTGGTCGGCAATCCGTCGCGCTTCCGCATAGAGCAGGAGTAGGCGTTGGTTCTTGGGAGGAGCATAGTCGCGGAGTTGGCGGAGGACAAGAGCGCTGTCCCCCAACAACTTCGTGGCCGGTCCATCCGTGAAGTCGCGCAGCACGTAGCCCAGCCAGCAGGCCATGGTATCCCGCTTGGTTGGTGGCGGTGGATTTGTGAGCGTGGCTCATGGACGCACTCCAGAGCACCGTGACCGACCCGACCGGAACATCGACACGAATAACGCACGCGCCGGAGACGCCAGGTCCAGGGTTCCCCCGCGACCCGCCATCGAAGAAGAGGAGGTGGATCGCGTCGAGGGGAACGGGCGAGACTGAAGGTCGGACATCATGGGGATTGTGGTCACTAAAGGTGGCCTTCAGTTCACGGACAAGCCGCGCATGCAGTGGAGGTACACGAGGGTCCATGGAGCAGCGAAGGGCGAGTGCGTCAAGGACCTTGAGACAGCTTGCGTCGTGGATCACTGCGGCTTGGGTAGTCGACCAGCCTCGCACTGGATCAAAGCGGCTACGACGCCACCCAAGGATGACTACAAGTGTCGTGCCGCTGATGTGCTGGACTTTATGACGAGTAGTACGGGTAAGCCGGGATGTCCGGGATGCTCCCCGGATTGCTGATTGTTGCCTCATGGGCCGCGCGACCATTTAACTACAGCCCGTCATTGTAAATCGAATCACTGACTTCCCCATACGCAATGTGGGGCTTGTCCGCCGGCCTGGAGCGTACCCTGTTCGGAAACGTCCCCTACACATCAGTTGCACGCACTCCATGCTCGATATGCTTCCGTTGAACGATAGTGTCGTGGGCAACCGACACCGCCTAACGTTCCTCTCCACTTGTGCGCCAAAGTGCCTCGTACAATCCCCCCTCTCACCACCGTTTCTGCGGTCCTCTCACGTGCCTTCATACCGTGGAGTTACCGACAGCCGCCGCGTTTCTCTTCCTCCTCTCCGCCGTGCGCCGAAGCACCGTCCTTCCGCGCGACCGGCAAGCCGAAAGGCGCTGTTCCTCGTCGCCCTTGTGGGCCTCTCCTCGTGCGCCAAAGCGCCATCCTTCTACGCGGCCGGCAAGCCGAACCGCGCTCTCTCTGTGCCCTCGTGGGCTTTTCGCTTGGCCTTGTTGTCGTGGAGCAGCGACAACCTTGCGTATTTCGTCACTCTTGCATCCATCCCACACGGATCCTCCCCTCCTTCGTCCTTCGTGCCATCTCCCCTCCGTGTGTTGAGGGGTTCGCCAGCAGCTCTGGCCGATCTTCCAGAGCGCGGCAGCCGCCGCCATCGTTGTCGTCATAGGCTCGGTTGAAGTTCAGTCGCCGACGTCTTGTACGCAGCTGCAGACGCAACCTCGGATTGATCACAACCATGTACCCTCACCAGAGCTGGGCAGTGTATTACTATATGACCTGTGCGGTCAGGTGGAGAGGACTCGGGTTTCTATCTGTTCGGCTGCCACATTTATTCTGTATGGCACGCTTCGTGGAGACGTCAAAGCTCCTTGAAATTTTCGTGTCTGAGTCACACATCTACTGTATAGTCGCTAATCTTGTCTGAGCGTTTAGCGTATAGATGTACTAGTACCTCGTCGTGCATGGGACACTATAAACTGCCCACGCTCGGGACGACTGCAGCGCCCAACGCCAATGGGTGAAAACGCCAAGTAGTCCCGACTTTCTCAATGTCACTTTCCAATTTGCCTCCGACCGAGCAAGCCTCACTACTCTAATCGCCATGGCCAAGTCGCTCATCGCTATCATTGCAGTGTTCGCTGTCGTCGCGCTAAGCTCGGTTGATGCCCACAGCAAGATGACCAAGCCCAACCCCAACAGCCCCATCAACAACTCGCCGTCCGGCACGCTCGACGGACCCAACACGCTTAAGGTGCCTGATGGCATGCACTTTGACTGGGGTCACGAGCAGAACACGGCCGCGTTCTTGAAGGCGTACAAGTCGCAGTCCAAGTACACATCGATCCGCCAGATGATCTACGACAAATTCCGGTCGGCCGATGGCGCTACCAAGGAATGCGGCCAGTCAGCGATGACCGGTCCGCCCCAAGACCTCCCAGATTTTGTCGAGTACGAGACGGGATTCGACAGCACCCACTGGGGTCCGTGCGAGGTCTGGTGCGACGACAAGCGCGTGTTCTATGAAGACAACTGCGCCGTCAAGTACCCGCAGAAGCCGGCCAAGGTGCCGTACGACAAGGCTAAGTGCCTTGGTGCCAAGCGTCTCCAGTCGTTCTGGCTCGCGCTCCACGTGCCAGACTGGCAGGCGTACATCTCGTGCGCGACGCTGAGTGGAAAGCGCTTGCTCCGAGCAGAGTAGGCAATGCGACTGCCCTATCTTTGGATTGCGAGATTCTTGTCTTTTGTGTGCTTGCAAGTCTCTCCAACACTTCTACCTTCACTTGCCACCGTTTGCAGTTCTGCATTCTCCATGGTTATGCTCCCCAATATATATTCACAGAGTCACAGCTCCACATTAGTTTTATCTCGATGGTATTCAATGACCAGTTGAAGTTCAGGCATTCGTGTGTACGGTGGATTCGCGATTGTTATTCAGAAAGCAGAGATACATCGATCAGTTCTTGGTTTGACGGACGTTACTGACTCTGAGGGCATATCACAGACTGAGAAAGGCAATATACTTGGTATGCGAGTGTCGCGTCGCAGGATAGATGAAGTGAGAACCGCGTCTTAAAAATACATGGCCGCTCAATACACCTTTTTCGGGGTGCTATGGAACAAAAGCAGTTTTAGTGGGTGGTACATTGGACAGCAACATCGTCCGTTGAGAAACTGACATGAAAGAAAACGAGTTTTCTGTATGCACAATTGCGAGCACCTGAATTCACAGAGTCGCATGAAACCCACAACTGAAACGGTGTGTGGGTGTTGAAGTCAGATATTGAGGCTCTGACACAGCCACCCAAGTTCGTTGGGGTGAACACTATTCTCACGTAGAATAGTGTGACTCACATAAGCAGTACCCCCCCTCCTCAACGCAACCACGCAAAAACAAAACCCTCTTGGAATTGATACTAATATTTATAATTTCTGGATAATACGGCCTAAGTAAGTACATGGTAACGGATATATCCGAATACAATCTGGTCTACTAAATAATAGTACCAGCTAAAGGCACGAAAATATTGGCACGTACGGGTATTACCAACACTTTTATATTGAAGTTTGTATGCCTAGTATCGATGTATACTGGTATACCGATAACTACCCATAAACGGACTCTAATAGGGACGGGTCTTTTATTCGGACATTTCCGTTAATACGAATCCCTGTTCAAAACGTATAACTGATTGCTTGCGCTGAGGACAGGGAGTACGTTGATGCTATACTGTAACGTTAGGCATATCCCACCCACCTCATCAATTGGTCAACAGTTTATCACTGGGCTCTCATTGGCCACCAGCACAGTACAGGTCGCCTCATTTAGTACGCTCATAGACTCTCCAAGCTTTCTGCACTTGTTGAACACACACATACATAAATATAACCTACTGAAATAGATTAAAATGTATTCACCTCTCCTTATGGAAGAATAACTCCAAGTCAGGCATAAGTTTCTATGCACACTCTCATTTGCGTTTGCACCAATCTACTGTGCTTCTGACCTCTCAAGATTGTGTGGCTGACCGCTTGTCCTTTAAGGAGCACCATATCTTGAACGGCAACTCCTCCAAACAAGAACCCACAGCGCACGAGCAGCTGAACGACGGAGCAACCCACGAAAGCCCGACCACGACGTGTGACTCACTCGTTGTACCACGACGACACACAAAGAGAGATTATTGGAACTCCAGCAAACAGTTGAGTAGGGAGGCATTGCAGAGCGTGTGCGTATGCATCCTTTTTTGTCAGAGCAACTTGACTAGAAATGATGGATACCATCCCTTGGTGGACCGAATTTCGAGCCACACGGGATTGCAAACTTTTCTCTCCTGGGACCGACTGTGCGCCTCGTCTCTCGACCAACTTGCGGGTTCCGCCGGAACCAGCCAACTTCCGGCCTGCAGCCGAGGCGCCTGGAATCCAGGCGCCTCGTTTCTGCCGCTTGCACCGTCCTGTACCCCGTTACTGATGAATCCTCGATTAATTTGTTTTGAAAGGTTGTGGGCAGAGCGTTCTTATTGAGCCCATTGTCATATATTTGTATAGTATACGCTTTCGCAAGTTTTCGATCTTGTCAAACTATGTGATTGGTTGAGCGATCACGCCTGGCTGAGTTTCCACTGGAAAGTTCCCAGCCACCAGACAGAGGGAACCACTCGAAACGAGCATGAAGAAGCACCATAAATGGCTGTCCCTCCCTCCACACTGTGGCCGTCATTGTGCCTCCAAGGGCCATCATTAATGTCGATCTTGTGGCGTTTTGAGGAGACCTGTGACTAAAGTCAACATCAACCTCACGCCCGGTGCGGACGCTGCAGTGCGTTGCAGTGGCCCACAATCGACAAACATGAGCTTGTGCAGTCGCAGCTTCGAAGAGAGAAGAGAAACGAGAGGAAGAGAAACTTGTATGAGAGAGAAATGCTGGCTGCCATGTTCATTCTTGCCCATGGGAGTTTGCTGGCTGTGAATACGAGGTTCACTAGCATCGATCTAGACTTGTGGTCTCGTTTTTAATGCGGTGCAGCTCAAGTGTCCGTGAAACCCTGAAGTCTGGATCCCCACAATTCAAAACCTCAAGACATTACAACGCCGATCACGATGCAGCCAAACCCCGACGAGATCAACCAGCGGCAGCAGCAGCGCGCCGAGTGGCAGTGCCAGTACAAGGGGAAGATATGCTACAACCACCGACTCGTTCTCCGCGACGGTACGCAAGTCAAGCTCTGCGAGTTCCACCGCACGCGCGCCAACTATAATCAACGAAGCTACCACGAGCGGCGCCGCAGTGGAAGTCAACAAGACGAGGCCAGCGCTGAACTTACCCCGTCTCCAAATCATGCCACGCAAAACGCCGAGAATGAGGCGTGGGACGAGTATCTGGCGCTCGCCGAGAGGATGCGACGAGAAGACGAAGAGCATCAGCGCGAACGTTAATCTGAAGCTAATACGTTGGTAAAAGAGTACGCCTGACTACTTTGATGAACTATCTATCTAACCGTATTGTATTGATACCCGAATGTTCGAGGCCAGGGAACCCACGTCGACACAATCCAACATAATCGATATCGAGTATTCACAGAGCACACAATTGTGGGTGCTTCGAGATCCATATCACCCAACGAAACGGAGTCTTGGGAAAACCGTGATTCTTCGTTTAGGAGATCATGCCACTCCCATTAATCCCGAAACCAATGTAAACCTCCGGAAACGAATGTTCACAATACTCCATACTGCCATTAACCTACCATAATGAATATCAGAGGAGATCGCAAACATGTGATATAGCCGAGACCGGTGGGTACACTCGTTGCTCAAAACGCCGCATAACCGGGGCGCATGAAGCGAGCAGCTCAACAAAGTGGACCATAAACGGGGCATTCTGCAGCTGCATTGGGACGAAAAGCTCCACGCTTTCTCTTCCTCTCTGTCATGCTCCTGGTCATCCAGCCTCTCCCTTTGACCATTTCCAAATCCGCCGAGTGTCTGGCAAGCTCCATTCCTTCCAATTCCTTCGCCCCCCTTCACCGCATCATGATCGCCACGCTCCCCGTCAGCACCTCGCACAACGACCGCCCGTCCTGGCAATGCCGCTTCGCTGGGGGCCAATGCACAAACCCTCGTGTGACGGTGATCACTGGCCACGTGCACGAACTCTGTGAGGAGCATCTCTTGTGCAAGACAGCGTCGACGCGCAGCCTCGCCGACACCGCGCCGGTCGAGACATCGCCCGACGACTGGGAGTACCAGCCCATGAGCGGTGGAGACTGGAAGCTCACGTCCCATGATCTCGCACAGAACGTCGTCGATCAAGGACGAGGCAACGCGCTGGCCGACGGTGTCGTGTTCAGCTCCATGTTTTTCCACGCTGACGTCGAAGCGCTCCGTGCTTGTCGATGAATTTACCTTATGTATCTTTTTATTTACTACAACCTCCCCACAATACATCCTCACAATCCAATTCCCGTTGTGAAAATAAACTGTGGGAAGGCCATCAAATTGTTGGCGGGTTTGATACTACAGTATGTAGTCGTAGTCGAGAGCAGCAGAATATCCCACGCTTTTCAACACCAGAGTTGGAGTCCAAATTGGACTTCTGCGCTAACCCCATTGGAGTCCAATGGGGTTAGCACAGAAGAAGCAAGGTCAACTGGAGCATCAAACTCGACGCAAAGGCTGACAAAGACGTGGCGATCTCGCATTGTGAGATCGCGTGAATCAAGCTATGACTCACAGCTTGACTCACGCGATCACCACGTTTCTGTGAGTTACAGTTTTCCGTCCAAGACCCGACGAACCGCAAGAGGCGACAGAAAAACGTCAGACTTCGTCGAGGAAGAAGCCTAAGCCAGTTTGTGGTTGTGCAGCATTGAGGAGTTCAGGTGAGTCTCGGCTAGAGAATCCCGTGTGCCTTCGTTCACACCAACCACAAGACTCGTTACATGAAGCCCAGCAAAGACAGAACTGATTGCTCTTTTATTAATACTTATGGATACTGGAAAACCCTACCTAGGCATGACGGGACTCGCGCTGCCTTGCTGCTATAAAGAAGCTCCTCAAATTTTGTAGAAGTACGGCATGAGGCGAGCGGCCTGCTGCGTGCGACGCTTGTGGCGCTGGGTCTTCCGGCTGATTGGACTCAGACTTGTGAGCGAGTCAGTGGATGCGGTGGGAGGCGGCGTCTGCGCTGGCGTGTCGACGAGCAGCAACGCGAGCATGACCCACTCCGAGTCGCTGATCGGCTCCAACGGATCCGTCGAGAGGTCAAAGTCTGAAGTCTTGTAGTGATCCAGCGGCGGTCGAAACACTTGGCCTTGCTGGTGTCGTTTCGCTCGTCGCCGCTGCTGCCATCGCTGCTGGTTCCGGATCGCGATCGAGCGGTGCATCTCGCAGAACCGGTGGAGCTCGCCGTCGTCCTTGACAGTGCGCAATTGCGGGCAGATCGAGCCTTTGTAGCGGCACTGCGACTCGTGCCGAGGAGAAGACGCCAACCCACTGTGGGTAGTGGTGTTCTTGTCAGCCGTAGCCATGGCTCTGGGTCTCTTGGGTGAATTGAAAAATGAATAAGCAGCATCAGTCTTTCCATTCACGTCGGCGCCAGCAGTCAAAGTCAGGCAGCGTGACGAAACGACAGCGCGTCACGCGGTGCTGAAGTGGTCTCCCGCCACATCTCCGTACATAAAGCGGTCGTGCGGCATACAGCGAATGGGCCACCTCAACACTTGTGGTAAAATTGGGTGGGTCGCCAAACTCCAGGCACCGAGAGTCAGCGCGGCGAGCAGTGTACAGTACTATAATACTGAATCAGCATACTGTTCTCAAGATAAATGCGATGTGATTTGAGTAGTGCCCAGTCAGCCGGTTACGGTAATCCTTGCTGCATTGTTCGTTTGCAAACACTCTCAGTGTGATACGGTCCCTCGATTCGTGGTGTGAGGCCTTGGGCTCCAAGTTGGGGTACTAGAGAGGGACGTGTCAAGCTCCTCACAGGACCACTATGATAGCTACTGCAACTCAGCGCACCATGAGGAACCCAGTGTGGGTCTTCTTCGACCAAAATCTCTGGTGCCTCCAAAACGACAGCGACATATCTAGTTTTACTCCGGTGGCTGTATTGGGTGGTGATCCAAGTGCCCTTTGGCTGCCAAATATGTGGGCGCCATTGATTCTCTGGTAAATCCACGTTGAGCAGCTGCATTGGTTGAGATGGTCACTCTCCCCACGCAATGTGTACAGATCCGTTTTACTAACCCACGCTCTTTCCGACGTTCACATTCAACGTCGTGAGGACGGTGAGTGTACAGTATCACGCGAAGTTCAGGAAACCGCGCAAAATTCGCTTGGTGATTCAACGCGAAGTCAGGAGCCACGCTCAGGAGGCATCCTCTGTGGCGGCTTGGTCGTGGAGTCCGTTGTGAGGTCCAGTCAAGACTACCGCGATCTCACATCTACTGGAGGACTTGCACAAGTCCCTCATTTATCGTTTGTCCCAGAACATCACACCCGCCAAGCAAACAGCACTGACCTCATGGGACTGATATAGCTGGAGTCGCTTGAGACAGCGGGTATTGATGAGTGAGTGCTATGACTTGTCCAGCGCTGAACTCTACACCAAGCTGAGTTTCCATTCTCACCACCCGGATCGCATATTCACAGGAGGCGATTGCATGGAGGATCGTCGGAGACTAGAACGCTGGGCTCGTCGACTGCTACACACCATGTGCGCGATAAAGATTCGGTTCCCGACCTAGATACCCGGCACCTGCACACACAAAACACCATTCGAGTCGTCTGATGAAATAACGATGGAAGAATGACCGCGGGAAGTACCAGCATGATGTTCTCGTTGTGTACGTCTCTAGTGAAGGAATGGCACAACTCACTTTCCTGAGTCAAGCCAATCATGACGTCAAACCTGTCAACTCGAATATGAGATCCCACGATGTCTCACCAGCCGGTACAGGTTCTCATGCATACACCTCTCACAGTTAATTATATCTCGTTCTTTGTTCACTTTTGCGCCATTGTGGGTGTGACTGCCTCTCATTGAACCCAGAATTGGGCCTCATCAACTTCCTCTGGACATGCCAGCTCGACAGCAAAAGAAACTGTGAAATGGACCCCATCAACCACGGCAGCTCATTCACAAAGACGCCGACTCGCGATGAAGTCTCGTCGATTCGCCGCCGACAAGTCGACCCAGTGCAACTACCGAAGCACGGGATGCACGCTCGCCCGAGCGGCCAAACCGGACGGCTCGCTCCACCGACACTGCCCAGCCCACCGCCGCCATGAGGCTCTCATGCAGCGCCGGTTGCGGCAGCACCAGAGGCTGCTCGAGAGTATCGCCGACACCTTTCACCGCCGCCAAAATGACCCGACGCTCGACGACGACGTGCGCCGTGCACCGCGTCCGCGGTTCGTGCTTCTAGGAAACCAACAGTCACTCATTCTCGGTATTGTACTCTCGGAGCGTGGCGGTGCACTGCCACCACCACCCAGTGGCCCCGTGGAATGAATCAAAGCAGAGGTGATACAACGAAAAGGCGAAGAGAGACCTCTACCAAGTACGAGCGAGTGTCTTCTACAAAAGGTATTCGCTGGCCGACAACCCGGGAACCATAAGAAGTTCCGCATAGATTAACAATCACAATAAACACACAAAATGTACTCTTCTTCGCTCTAGCGCAATGCGTTTTCTCATCATGAGTTGGTAAACGAGGTGGGACTTGAATGAAAAGAGAGATCGCCATTGACTGAGTTGCTATCTCTTGACTGTTGATCACCTCCATGTAGTCTGCGCTATATATATGTACGCGTCGTACTCAACTTATTGGAATCGCTTGTCGTTACCGGCCGTGGGTAACGAAGCTCGGTGGCGACGGAGCATGGAAAACTATCGGTGGGATTGCGGCACCATTTGGCTGGATTTGTACTTTCACCTCTATAAAAAAATATGAATCTGGCTCGGAACATCGAACCCCAAGTTATATGGTGCTTGAGATACCTCTAAAACTAGATACCAACCATCTCATTTTGGTGGGTTCAGCTCTTCAATCGGATGGTGCGCTGAATGCTCACACAAACAGCAACAGAAACGAGGCCTGCTTGTTGTTCGCACCCGCCGTCGTTTCCCTGGATCTTCGCGCAGCAAACACTGACAAAAACGCGGCGTGCGCATCGGGCACCATCGAAACAGGTCGCCGTCTCTACGGCATCACTCGCCAAGAAGGGAACTCGCTCAACAAATACCTGTTGGAGTCGCTGTGCTTATCCCATACGGAGCGCAGTACACTGGTCGGTGTCCCCACCGCGAGTTATGAGGGTCTTTCTTCACTGGGGGCACGAAAATCATCATGTCCCGTAGATACTACCTATAGCGGGACTGGAATACTAGAATTTATACGAAGTACATGAGAATAACCCAGAGCTCGTCATTGGCGTATCCACGCCAAGGACTTGTATTAATACACTTTGAACCCACGGTGTGCTTCCAAACGCACGGAGCGACTCGAAAGAAAAATAAATCAAGTCCTCGAAAAGCACGCACTGACTGCTTGTTTGAAACACCTTCGCTGGAAATCCCAACACTCCTGCAGCAGCAAAAGATATCTCAGTCTTGTCTATTGGCCGCCGCAACCATCACTCAGATCACAGTAACTCAAAGTTGGACTCACGTTCAGTTTATGGCGCCTCTACGAATCACATATCTATATGGGTATTTACAGTTTATACATTTTAAAGTCATAAAGTATAACTGTATTGTGGTCATATTGCTTTCTGATCTGATAACAAATAAGAGGTAGATCAAATCGATTGAGTGCTTAGTGGCGCTTCAATTTGTAATGGTGGTACTGTACATTATTCAAATCGATTTTCTCTTGCGGACGTTCGTTCCATTTGCCCATTGGTGTGCGTCGTCTTTGCCCAGATGCTGGAGCGGCTATGTGCAGCTCCGTGGATCGGATCTGTTCAGCGTCAAATCCAATACAGTATACGCGGTGATAAACGAAAACGTTTGGGCTGAGGGTGTGGGTAAATCTTGGGCCCTCTACTTCCCGTTGTCGTTGGATCAGTCGGCAGCACTAGAGAATTGGCGTCGGCGTCGTCACAACCCAGCTTTCTCAGTTCAGTATGACTCAACGCCGACAACGCAGTGTGCAAGAGCGGCCCGAGTGGCAATGCCGGTACCGCGGTGGCGAGTGTTTCAATGCGCGCGCGACCAAGATTGACGGCTCGCTCCACCAACTCTGTCAAGAACATCGCCTGCGCGCGAACTGGAACCAGCGGATCTCTCAACGACGTCGCCGTCGACTACGACGAAACGAACCACCACCACAAGCCGCACCGGCCGTGCGCAGGCGCCAGACCCAGCGTGCCGATGCACTGAGGCGAATCGACTACTCAGAGTGGCTTCAGATTCTTGACAGCGTCGAGTGGCCCGAGCCGCTCATGGACCCTGTCACCTCGGCCACAGACTGGGAGAACGATTTGTTCGCGCCATTGGTCTCGCAGCTCACCGATGTGCCGTCGGCCCAGGACGCGTCATTCAGTGAGGCCATCTACTATCTCATTGCCAGTGATGCGAGCTCCCAATTGCAGTCGCTGAGCGAGCCAAGCGACGAGCCGATCACAGATATTTACAGCGATTCATCTCTGCATTCCTGATACAAGATCCCAAACTAGCTTAAAAAAAGATTGAGTATTTTCTACAATGGGTCGATTTGTATAGTACCACCACCGCGTCAGTGCTGGCGTCGGAGAGTCGTGACCTGACGTACGTCGTACGCCGCTCCATGTGAGTTTTTCGGAATGACCAATCGAGATGGACCGTTCGACACGCGCACCTCTTATAATTTATCTGAGTCGGTACTGAGTCACACGATTGCTTGGTCATTCGATGTTTAGAGTACCTCTATAACGGGATACTGAGTTCTACTGGTTTCTATGGTAAATAGATACTTGCTTTGACATCGGACGAATGCTGTTGGTGTCGTCGCATCGTTGGCTCATCGTTTGCGGCTCGCGCTCCGTTCAAGAGGAATTACCGCACTACAAAAGGCAGCAGAAACGGGGCTTCCTTACTTCCCCAGCTCTCCCCACCAAGGGATGAGTCGGCGGCAACACGCGCCAGAAACAAGGCACCGGTATCCATGTATTGCAGAAGTAGTGTAGAGTGACGTTGATCCAGTCGCAACCTGTACAAAGACCCTGCATAGAAGCGTGCCGCGCGAGGCAACACGCCAACAATCCAGCTGCTTCAATCCAAGACGTCTTTGGTTTCAGAAACCTGCATCGGATAGTCCGAGGGGAGTGGTGGACCACCCACTTCTACAGGCGGAGGCGAACGTTTGTGTTGGATCGAACCACCCAATTTTACGCTACTAGTACAAGGACACACACAGCAAGCCAACCCGCTGCTTCGTATTCTTGACCCGCTGAAATGGGTGACAGAGTTCTTTATACTTGCGCAGCATGTCTTCCGAAGCAGATGATACGCCGAGAAGTGAGAAGAGATATATAGCTCGTCGACCAGTGAAGCGTGAATTGACGGAGCAACACTATTGGAGATCTCAGTTTCCGTCGCCATGTTGAGTGCGATACTCACGCGTACCAACGTGCATTCACCCCAGTGTGTGAAGTCGTTTCAATGCTTCCTGTCAAGTAACTTCAGCATCAAATACTCCTACCAACCGACTTACGTCCACAGCAGCTGATCGCACTGTCTTGAATGCATGATGAAGTCGAGGGGAGGAGCGGCAATTCAAATAATGGCCCATCAGAAAGTCGAGTGATGATCATAATAATTGATGCGCAGTACCATGATCGACAAAGTTCGTTCGTAAGAGTCCTGCGCTGTAAAGTAACGTGAGCAGTGCGCACCGCTGAAACCTCCTTACTGGAGCCGTGAATGTATGAAATTCATCATTCTCGACTCTCACAAAATGAGATACAATATTTCGCCCTCGACGGAGACCACCGGCTCTCAGATCTGTTCAAGAGGACTATCCGCATCGGAAAACGTCACACACGCACACACGCACAAGCAAAGCGAGGGAACGGCTGTCACAGTTCATTCCGATTATTTCCACGTCAACCACACTTCTCCTTCCCTTTCTCCCACTTCGCATCTACACGCAATGGTGACACTTTTTCCTCGTGAGGAATGGCAGTGCCAGTACCGTGGTGGACCTTGTGGTGCCGCACGCGCCGTCAAAGACGATGGTTCGCTCCACCATCTCTGCTCAGAGCATCGGCAACGCGCAAACTTGAATCAGCGGCGATCGCAAGAACGACGGCGCCGCATGCGAAGTCGTCTGCTTGAAGCTGCTGTGGCGGTAGCAGCCACCACTCCCAATGCACGATGTAACCCGACCAAGCGACGAAACTCAGCTGCAGCGGCTGCCGGCGAATGGCGTGTTCTCGCGTCAGAGGTTCGCCGACCCGCAGACACACAGTCCGATGTCGGTGGTATGCCGCTCATGTCGGACAGCGAACTCTTTGCGCCGATTATGGCCGAGAACGCCAACGACTTCCCGCCCTTTGACAATGGAGCAGACCTCGACGACGATTTGGTCCACATTATCGATCTGTTGGACGGCGGCGGTCTCTCACCGACGCAGTAAAATGAAAGCGACATTCTTTTGAAAAAGAGGGTTTCTATCCTTCTCCAACGCTTATGAGCGCATAGACTCAAGCCGAGCAAAGCTGATGACCAAGGTATAAAGAAACAGACAGGTTGAGTCATGCAGTCATTTTCGGCATTAACTAGTCTCGCAGCAGTTTCCCTCGCTACCAACAAATACACTGTGCTGAAGTATGGCACATCATCCACGTTCACTTGGTAACGTTTCCCAGTGGCGAGCCTTTCGGCTCCATCAGTGATCTCTGGTGTAGATTTGTATGTTAGGACCCTACGCGCTATCGTAGTTCATCCCGATGTAACTCAACAGGCGCCAACCTTCAACACCACTTCATACACATTCAGTGCGGTACTGTACACTGTAGCCATTTGCGACATGGGCTTGGCTCCACCGCTGTAGCCATTTGATCTTTTGCGAACTCGGTACACTATAGTCTGTACGAACAACTGAGATTAAAACTGAGACTGAGTCGAACTCCAGACGCCAACAGGTGAACCCTCTCGGTCCGAGTGTCTCGGACCTCCGACATTGCAAGCCAATGGAGACGACAGTCTCGCCCATATTCCAATAGGTACTACCAGTACGTTGGGATATCGATATGCAATATACTCGGAATTATTCTGAATGTACTGTAATAAAATCCAATGCTCGATTCGGAAACATCACAGAGGAGAGTCTTTTCCTATGGATGAAGAAATACGGAAATTTTGGCTGCAAGCATTCGAATTGTCGATTTTATCAAATATCTTGATTTTACTATACCGCTGGAACCCCACAAATTTTTGGTGCCATTTGTCGCAGTGGGAAGATGCAAACATCGCATGGTTATATTTCATTGTCTGAGAATATACATTTTCGACGCCACACTTGCCGGGTTCTTTCCCAGTGGAATATATATATGTTTCTATGTAGTTTACCTCCCTCGCAGCTGGCGAAGGGAGTGCACCCTGCCAGCATCCACTTGGGGAGTTCAACTTAGCTCCTCCATTTCGAAACGAGCCATGGAGAGCGTAGATGCTGAGGCCTCTATAGCGCCTCCCCTGAGCGTCTCAGGCCCCTCCGGCCGCCCTCCTTGAGGAAGGGGGGGCTCCCCTCACAGGACATGGACACACTGCAAGATCCAGATCCCCATCAAGAGCCCTGACCACCAGTCATCTCACTTCCCAGCTTACCGCCTCCTCCACTCATCGTTCTCACCAACCCTCTCCAGCCGACCCGACCGACCTCACCCACGGCCCAGTCCACAAGCGCTCCGCTCGACACCTCCCTCCCAGCCTCGTCATCTCCTCTCGCGATCGCGTGGATGGAGATCACCGTGCCTCCCTTCTTTGTGGATTCGGACGACGACTCGTCCTCGGGCACCGCTTCGCCCGTACCGCTCGCTGGGCTCACTGGCGCGCGCATTAACTCGACCGATCCGCTGCCAGAATGGCAGTGCAAGTACACCGGCAAGATCTGCCCGCACCCGCGCGCGCGCAAGACCAACGGCAAGCTCCACCGCCTTTGCGAAGAGCACCGCGTCCGTGCGAATGTGAACCAGCGCCGTCTCCAGGCGAAGCGTCGCGAGGCCCGTGCCGAGATGGGCTCCATGCCGTACCCGCCGTCGCCGGCCAAGGCCGTGGCGGCCGGCGAGTCACTCGACCAGAACTGGGATGCGTGGTTCGCGCAAGTCATCAAGGACGACGTGTCGCTCGACCAAGAACCGCTCGCAATGGAGACCTTGACGTCGTTGGTGGCGGTGCCGGCGTCCGCTGAGCCGCTGACGGCGCCGTGCGATCTTTTGGATGAGGACGTCGAGGCCTTGACGCTGCTGTTCACGTCCAACATTGCTACCGACTCGACCAATGATGAAATCTACGACGTCATGTGCGGCGCCATCTACCCCACGACGAGCTGAAGAAAGCTTCGCAGTGGAGAGAATGAATCTCCGATTTCGCTGGGCCGTCCTCGGACACAGTACTATCTGTTGAGGGACTCATGATGTTCCCATTCATCATCATGTGCCCGCGAAACGAAGCGCGCACCCTATTTTGAACCCCAAGTCCTCAGTACAAGACACTATATAGAAATTTATAACCAGCGAATTTGAATCCTTTTTATTGTTCACGAGTAATACGTGCTTCGTGGGAATGGCCACGAAGGATATCTTAGTCGAGAGGGCTTGTGTTGGTTTTCTACAGCTGCCACCGGGAGAATATGCCTCAAGCACACCGCCGCCCATGCCACAAACTCCCGACTATAACATTATGGAGGGTTGAACCACCCCTTCACATTGTATTATAATGGAGGGGATTTTTAAGTGAAGAGGGGAATGGTACAAGGCACACGTCGCAGATGACACCCCCGTTAAACATAGGGGTTCTCACGCCTCGAGAGGCACTTGCCTGGGTGAGTCAAGCACGGCTTTGGAAAACAACACGCAGCTTTCTATGACGCCGAAGAAGCTTAAGTACTTCTTCCACGTCATAGAAAGCTGAGAAGAAGTTTTAAGCTTCTTCCACGCCCGACCTGCAGGCCGTTGGATCACATCCTTCCATCTACGTCGGACGCCCGTTCGTGGACTCTTTTCCTCGTCATTCCGTGCCGTATTGTCATCAGGTATTGGGTAGGGTGCAGCGCAAACAATGTTCCACCAGGATATTGCGTAAAGGTTGAGAGCGTCCTGACCTGATGCAAAACAATGATGGGTAAGTACACGTGTGCGTGTGCAGATGCGAGGCCAAGTGACAAAGATCTTTCGCCGCGAAGCAAAGAGAAGGAAGCGAGAAAGAGAGCGGGCCTGGGAATGCACGGGAGCGCGAAGAAAGCGCAGCATGGCGAGGTTTTATTGCGAGCAGAATTATGGAAATCTTGAATACTGTACTGTACGGAAACGCACGGTGGTGCGCAGAAAAGTAAGTCTGCCATCAAGCGTTTCCCAATATCCCCCAGCCACTCATCACTGTGGCCTTGAGACTGTGCAACGTCCGACCTCTCATCAATCAAATTCAACTGTTTCTTAAACTCGGAGCCGAGTTTCCTGTATGAAAACTCATACAAAATAAGCCCTATCCCTACCTGTCTAAACGAATGTCTAAGCCATAGTAAACCCTATACTATTTTGCCGACTCTTAAACTGATGTCACGGGGATATCGGGTTTTCGTGTGAAAACCCTTTAGGACGCATCAACTCGAACATTGGATCGCCACAGGCTGGGGACAGTTTGATAGTACTGCCCTTGCTGATTACAATGGTGGAAACCCTGAAAGAAAATTCGCAGTAGTTTTTGAGTTATTCAGCCTCAGAATGTATACCTCTGAGTCGGCTCTTAAACTGCTGCAACACAAGTTTTCTAAGGATAGGAGTAGTTAAAACCCCGAGGGTACTGTTGGAGAAGTAGCTGTATTTCACGGTGACTTCGCATGCCGCAGACGACACTGAACACAAATACAGTACCCTTAGTACTATGAACCCCCTGTTACTCGATAGTTTCAACAAGATGACCCAACACAGGCTTGGTTTCTTATATGTGGACCACACTGCGCAAATGTCTCAGTTTGAAAGTAGCATCCCCTTTGACAATCGTCAAATTCAATTGTATCGCTCAACACAGGATCGAATTACTATACAGCTGTCACCATAGTTTACTGCTATCATATCAGAGTCTGACCACATGTCGCAGTAGTTGAAGCAAAGACTGGTAGATCCAGCTCTCGAAGAGCGTTCCCATTCAGATGCGCGGCCGGTCGGTAAATAGTCCGTGGCGTTCTCGAGGGCAACAGATGCGCCGTGAATGCGTGCTCACTCAGAGCTTCTCATCCCTGAGACTATGAGCTGCACGACCTGAGAGCCAGCGACAGAACAGGTCTGGGAATCATACGCCATCGGGGGCTCCGACAGATCCCAAGCCCCGCCAGCCCTCTCGATGAAGTTCATACAGTACAGTTTCCATGCGTAAGTCAGTAAGTATTACTGCTTGAGAACGTGGCGAAGATCCAAGAGTAGCGAAGATACAGAGTATTACTACTACTGCCTGTCGGTGCTCACCAGTGCTATGATAGTACAGTACAGTTGTTCTCACGCACGCGGCGGGATGCACTGTGACACTACGGTAGTACTACCGTAGTGTATTCAGTAACACCAGCATGAATCATGCCAACACAACCAAACTGTAGCATTAGATCAAAACCGTGCCTTCGAACGCCAAAGACCACATAGCTACCCTAGCCCTCAACTTCGCCAACGCAAATGTGTGGTCGAGTACCTGCATTTGTATTATCCGCGTTCTAGCACCAGAAAACTGTAGGGGCAGTTCACTGGCCTCCATTATCTGTGTGCTGTTCCCCCAAACTATGTGTGCCAGTGCCTTTTTCTCCTCCATTATGCAGGGAGCTCCTGATGAGACTGTTCTCACGACTGCACTGATCAAGACTCAATTTTTGTCACAACGGCCCGCACGTTGCATACATACCCTTTACCAATCGTGGCTATTCGCACTGCACTTTTTCGTTCTTGCGCCCACTCCTGCAGTCCCAATCGACCTGTTACAGTGTTTTACTGGATTTCTCGTTGCTGACTTGCTCGAAGAAGCGAACTCGTGATATGACGAGCCTTTGGTCAGCCTCTCAGTCGACGGACGGGACCGGTCACCGGTCCGGTGAGATGATGAGCATCTGCATTGCAGCTGAGGAGAACTTGATCCTGGCACTTCAACTAGAAGGTTACAGTATAAACCTGCATCATCCACACTTGCACTTGAAGGAGCGAAATCGTCCAGTTTCCTCTTGCGTTTGTTTGACGCCAACTGCGCCCCCAATGTTCGTCTCCATCCCTGGGTCATGGTAGTCGCGACCAGATCAAAGTTCCACAAAACCTTCCAAAGAGAGTATATTGGAGGGATTATCCACAGGATTTCTGGAAGTTTGGAAACCATTCCAGTTCATTTCCTAACATTTAGAATTGGGCTTCCCAGTCATTTGAATGGCTGATTTTGAAAACTGAACCTCCAAAAACGAGATGAGTTCCTGGAGGTTCTGTACAACAGAAACCGTTAAGTGCCAAAGTGTTGAAATCAACTGATGACAACGCATGTGTAGGACGAATAATCGACGATACCAATCGACAAGTGTGGCGTTTCTCTTCCACGGATCTTGGCGGTTCGCCAACATATCTCTTATAGCAGGTATCATTTTCCGCAGTTCTGGAATTCATCCGAATGCTCTAATAAAGGGTCAATACCCCCTTTTCAGAGACAAATCTGGAGACCCCCATTTGACGTTTAGACCACCTTTTATTCGTTTCAGATAATCAAATCTGCGTTTAGAACGCTTCCAAACGGCTGCGGGGATTCCCTCCTTTGTATGAGCGAAACATCAGATTTGAATCGCTCATATCACTGATCAGAAAGCTCCGAATCAAACACGGTAGAAGGGGCCAGTCTCCGTGTGCGCAGGGCCATGTTAGCGGGGGGCAAAGGTTTGGTTGTAGGAGTGGCAGTTGCTCAAGGCATACACTGGGTTTTTCGGGCTGCCTGCGGGAGCCGTTACACTTGAAAGCAGTACAGTACATTCTTATACAATCCACTCATTTAACAGGCTTTATAGTGACATGCCGTAGTTTTGACAAATCGCGAGTCTGTATATGAATCACGATGCTCGTCATTAAAGAGAGGATAACGTGATCAGATACTTATTCAAACATTCCATATGCTGTATGCTATTCTTATCCACCAAATTCGACACCAATCACAACTGAAGCTGAAGCCATTATTCGAAAGCCCTAAACCCTATTACACTGGCGACTGGCAAAGTACGTACCCACGACAGCTCCGACTGCTCCGAAAACAGTTATCCGTTCGTCGGCACGGTGATCTGATCAGCGTGCTCAGCGCCAAACGGTTGAGACCATCCACTTTACCAATGGATGTGGGCGTCTCCATCATTTGGGCGTAGATTTGTTGCTTGCGATTGCCGACTCCACAAGTCCCAGTATACTTCGTAGTGATAGGCCTCAGAGCTTCGTGGTGAAGACAAGCTTTATGTTTGTAGACGGTATACTCGTTTGCTGAAGTGACTGGCTTACAAACTGTTTTTTTGCGACTTGGTGATTTGAGCCTCCCTCTTTCACAGAGAAAGTCAGTCCCTCGCGATGGATGCTGTCCGACCTCCTGCATGCTCGTGCAGCCTTATCCGCCACTACAAAGGCACAATCTCTGTCGACATATTTCTACTGCTCACATTCCCGAGGGCTACAGTATTTGTAATTCAACACATGCATTCTCGTTTACCAGCGCCCCTCGCTGATTTCGTCCAAGAGACCAAAAAAGAAAGGATCGGTGTCGCAAGTGGTCGCTTTTCGTCAATAGCCCACGTCGTGTAAACTAACCCGATTGACCAAAACTTGAAGCGGTGATGCTCTTGATGCATGTTTTCCGCCAGTCCAGGTAAAGGTACAGTACTGTATCATCATGATGATGGATACTTTTTTTATCCTTTTTTTATTCGGGGTGTCGCGTACCAAATACAGTACACTGTACTGTAGCGTGTTAGCTAACGTACTGTAGCGTGATATCTAGGATGGGAAGTTGCCATATTGTTGGATACACACGTCACCAAGTTGAAGTGGCCCACCCCGACCCCTACGCCCCGGATCTCGTGAATCCACTTGCTGCCGACGGACGCCACATTGAAGATACTTTCTGGCGTGCGCAACAACTTAAGCGGATCTCGTGCGACACCTTTTTTCCTGCCTTCCCACTCGCGATTGACAACCAAACGGACGCCCCGCTATCGGATACACTGAACTGTACCTGGACAACGCTACAAGGCACCACCTATCATACAGTGTCTCCCGACACGCAGACGGAGACGACAGGTTCGTGTCGCTGGGATGGGTATGTCCTCTGCCACGCGCGCAAGTCCGGCGCGAAGGAAAGCCGTTGGACGATCC
>JAADWA010000403.1:0-27011 GCA_023335935.1 Pythium phragmiticola | reverse complement strand
TTATTCACCACACAGTTACCAAATACTGTACCTATCGCGTGGTCTGAGCACCTGGATAGCAGAGCTGACGCGGGGTGGAGCCGCTGTTCTGCGTCGCGCGCCGTTCTGGTACAAGGGTATTGATCGAGTGCGTTCATGGACGGTGCTCCAACTCACACAGCCGATATTATCAGACCTCTTCCCCAGTATACCCAAACGCAATGGAAATATTTTCTGTTGTTTATAAAGAGAATGTCATCCCCGTAGACCTCTGAGAACTAGTCAGCCGAGACAGCTCACTTGCAGCCACGGGCACGACACGAGTAAAATGCTACTTCTCTCCATCGCAGCAATGACCGCACTCATGCCGCTGGGTGCCTCCTCAAATTGACAACGATCTGTGGTAATCACATGTCCATGCAATACCCCAATACTCAATTACAGTCTCCTCTTCCAAATTGGACACTTCCGAACGAATTCAGCTGCAGCGCATCTTACGGTGGTGCGCAAGCCATTCCGTATTCCATCTTTTCAACCACACCCATCTCAATAGGGTAGTCGAAGTTGCTCCCAAAACGCCTGTCTGCGCCTCGAAGTAGATGCGAGTGAACACTTCTTCGATCTACAGTACGTACGTTGGCGACAATGTCTTGAGCTCGTGACACAGGGACGCCGTGTGGCGTGACAACCGTGGCGAAACCGATTCCGCAGATCTCGCAAGTGAACAGCCAGCATTGGCTGCAAATGCATGGCGGCGTCGCCATAGACTGCAACGAGGTCCCCCACGACACCGAGGTGGGTAGGGCTAGGAAAATTAAGATGTCAGATTAGTATCGATCCCAAAAATCGGAAAATTACTTATTGCATAAATTACTTCAATTTTCAGCAACACCAGACGATCCTAGTACTCAGCGTTCTTACCCAGTCTGAGCTTGATTACCTCGACCGCATACATATCCCAGTGCTCACGGTTGCAGTGGACAAACATGAGTGTTTCCAGTGTGCTCTTGTCTATCAACTTGCGCAAGTCACTTGCCACGGGAGAAGAAGCGCTCGCACTCGTTGGACGTTGGCGGCGTGTGTGCGACATTTACGTAATGCTGGCGTCGCACGACCTTGCGGTTCTTGAACGCTTGGGACACGAAAGACTCTTTCTCTCCCTCCTTCGTCTCTTCGTCTTTCTCGCTACGACGAAAAACAACGCAAGCCGCCCGCTCTGACGCGTTGAGCGACTCATTGCGCTGAAGCTTGACTAGATCAGACTCGAGGGACGGATTGTTGATGATGCTGGCGTTCGGGGCGAGGCGGTTACGCAGCTGAGGGTAGTTCTCGATGGTATGGTGGAACAAACGACGAACCGCGGACAACGTCAACATTGAACGTTGAAGTTCAGCGGTCACTGATTGAAACCGCCCCAAATCCTCGAGCAAATTGCTGACTCTGATATTTTCATATATGGTCGGCATCAATTGCTACAGCTCATGGGTAGTTACCGTGCGATGGTCGAGCGTGGCGAGAGGAGCTTCAAGCTCAGCGTACCGCTTCATTATGGCGTAGACACTGGACCATCTCGTGTCGTTCTCGCGCACCCGATGAACGGGATGGCACCCACACGGTTACCGATGCACTGGTTTACGGAGCAGTTGTCCTCAACCATGAAGAGGACGGACGACCATGGCTTGTCGTAGCGGGAGAGCGTATCTGCGACAAGGTCGTAGAGACCCTGGGTACTCAAGTCTTCTTCGTTCTCGACGGGAGAGAACGTGACAAGAACGAAGCGACGTGAGTGACACTCCAAGTCACCGTGGTACTCGCCGCTGGAGCGAGCTTGACCGGACTCCCGCGGCACGGGTGCGTCGGCATCGTCAAAGACGGCAACAATGTGACCGTTGGAGCTCCAACCATCAACGATGATCCCAAACGTATCGGGCAGCGCCTCAGCAACGCTATTGATGACATGCTCGACCAAGCCATCCATGAAGAGCTTCACCGCCTTGACACACATGAGAGAGCTTTGTACTCTTCCGCACGAGCTCACGTTCGCAAAAGGCGAGCGGCAGGAAATCTTAGACGACCCACTCAACCCAGCGGTACAAGTCATTGACTCGCGGATCGACAAGACGGAGAGAGAGGACGTTCGGATCGCGGAGCGCGGCTTCTACGACGTTCTCGTAGTCGGCGTGAAAGCGGCGAAGATGATTCATCACATTGGTGAACCCGTTCGCGAGCGAATCGCGAGAACGAGTTGCACTTGTACAATCCTGGCGAAGCGAGCGTGGTGAGGACGCGGACGACGACAGCGTTGGAAGCCTCATGGAAAGGCTTGAGGGCTTGGGGATGGCTTGATGACTCGATGGCAACTTGGCGAATGATCAATGGACGGACCAGCATGAAAAGCAGCAACAGCATGACTCGCGATGAGTGGCGATGAGGCCGGGTGCGCAAACGAATGGCGGTGGTGCCAAAATGGATCTGAATTGGATATAATTCAAAAATGAATTTGGGGCCTGCAATTGATTATTTATCCACAAAATTAAATGAACATTTTTAATTTAAGTCAAGTTTCCGACCCCTGGAGGTGGATCCCAGATTAGTCCGCCATTGGTGGCTGGGATGTGTATGCTAGAAGCTTGGCTATGTGGTTAAGGCGCTAGCCTGCTAAGTTAGTGGGGCAACCCGGGTGAGTTCGAATCTCACAGCTGTCGTATTTTATGAGTATGCTACCACCCGTCACAGCTCAACCCTCATTTCTGCTGGCGGGGTAATCTTTCATTTCCGCCGCAGTGGTTCTCGATGTGCATACCAACGCATCCATTTATAACTGTGCTGATTCCGATGTTGCAGGAACCACTTCGGTCGTAAGAAGGCTGCGACTAACTTGATTGACACACTCTACACACCAGTAGTCCGAATTGTCCTGCTGCAAACATGTTACCATCTTGTGGATGATCCATACCTCCGTGCTGCCAATCGAGTTCATTGATGGTAGCAGTATGCGACCGATATTGACAACAATACACACTCTCTTGCAATAAGTTGTGGCGAATCAAGAGATCGAGCACCGTCATTGCCTCGTTCATGTTGGATGGGACAAACACCGTTTTATACTAGTCTTACAGAAGATCTGGCATAAATGCACTTCACCTTGAGGACGTTGATCTGGATGGGAGTAGTAGGGTATATATGATTTAGAAGTGATCGAGGTCCTGCGTACTCCGCCCCCTAGCTCCGACGCCGCTGAGGTTGCACACATGACGCAAGGCAGCAATCACATCACCAGTGATAGCGCCAATTCCCTATGTAACAACAACTACACAGAGTTGGAGGACGTCGTTTTCTGGAAGAGAGCAACAGTTACACGGGAGAGACGTACAAGGCAACTCTTCCGTCGACAGATTATGCGACTGCGAATACGCGAGATTGAAGAACATGCCAAAGAGCAACATTCCTAATTTGTAGGAAATTGGTTTGTCTTCGCATTTGGACGGACCTAGCCGAAAAAAACTCCCTCCTAGCGTGCGACCGCTGGGAAACACAGCTTGAATTTTATCTTCCTGAAGTGTAAGAGAGCTAGCATAGATGGTTCGATGGCTTTCGACGGTGGCTTAACCTCTGCAGTTGAATCTGCTGAGGCTGTGCTTGAGGTGGCTGAGGTGAGTGAGTGAATATTCACCACCTAGGGTCCCTGGCGAGCATCTGGCACTGATACCGTGGGAGTAATGATCGCTCACAGGGCGACCACCACGAGTAGATGGCTGGTGGTGTGAGATCTGAAAGGGCTGATGGTATTGGTGGGGGAGGTTGGTTGTGTTGTAGCTGGTCGTACTGCTGGTACTTTTGATACTACAGAAGCTGCTCGTACTTAGAGGACTTCTAGTATTGCTCGTGCATCTCGTGTGCTTTGTACTCCGAGGCGTGCAGGGAAAAGTTAGGTGTGCCCATCGTACTCGTGACGCCGCTGCTGGTATCTCTGTAGGTACGTGTACAGCCCGTCATGAGAACGTCAGAGACAGTATTCGGATGCCGTCGACCACCTGATTCTGCTAGAAACCATGCAAGATCAGATAAAGGACTGGGTTCGTTCTCAAAGATACTGCTCCTGCAGCGCGTGAAAGTGAGTCTTGCGAACAAGACGTAGCAAGCAACGCCATACGTGTCGGGTCGCACAAATATCGTTGCTCGGAAGTGGCTCTGCGCTGGTCCACCACAATCTACAATTAAACAACCTCACTTGGTCTCCTTGCCTGTCAACGCTGGCGAGACATCACGTGTTCCGTGATGATGACGTGAGCGCATGGCACGATCTTGATAAAGTACTTGCAGGGACAAACGCAACAATACAGACACCTGCAGGTCCAGCGCAAGCAACGACCACATCACTGCCACGATGCAAATCTTGATCGCATTTTTGCTCTTCGTGAGACATCGCGAGGTCCTCGCACGATAGTTCTAGTCATGCAGCAAATTGCACAAGATGAGATAATCCGGTGAGAAGTGGACGTCTTGGCGTGATGACCAATCAGACTCTATTATGCACGCGCAACAAGAGAACCCGTGCTCTCCCTCGACGGGGCAGGAGCGATATCAGCAGTTGCGGATGGTTCTCACGCTCACATCCGTCCGTGTATACTCAAACTCGACGCTGTCGCTGTCCAACTGTTCGATAATAAAGAACCCCAGGCACTCAGCCTATACATCAATTTAAACCTAAACGAAAATACATGTCTTCCTTTCGAAGATACACATCGTGGTGGTGCGTCGTTCGCAACACAGAGAACCGTCAGCGAACTCAAGGTGTTCGCACGCTCTTCTCTGAGCGTTGCGCACGACGCCATAAGCATTTATACGGCGACTGCTTTCCCAACGAGGCAATTGCCACACTTATCCCCAGAAACGAACGGACAGATCGACACCATTTAGTTGATATAGAGGTTCATGGCGGATGTTGATGACTAAATAATGCAGTGCTTGTGGGTTGCCACCAAGTAGCCACAGGAATTCCGTCGGCGGACTGTAACATCAGTCAGAGTTCGTTTGCTGCCAGTCTTATTGAACATGCGAGATCAAAGTGCTGTACCGAGGCAAAGCTGTGAAATGTGGTGATGCTTGACTAACTCGAGAAGTTTGAGCTTGCTCCCCGATTACGCTACTTGCGCTACGGGTGACGAATACGACTATATGAAGAGTGTTGCGGAAGCAAATATCGAAGGCGTGTCCAAGGTGCTGATCACTAGGTGCCACATGGAAGGCCACAGATAATGTGCCCAAATATCGCCTCAAGGCGTATCAGGACAAGACACGCAACAAACGTGAGGTCAATCGTCGCGTTAAGGAACTTGTTGTGCGCGCACGTGCTAAGAAGAAGGAAAGCAGCTAGCTTCGGGTGTCAGCTCCCCCGAGCATCCTCCCACCACGGCTACGCTACATCACCTGGCCAGAACTCATCTCCCTGCTAACGTGGCGGAAGATCCAACGTGCGGATCCAACTCGTGCTCTGTCCGGTCGTGCCCTCCAAGTGAGTCAGCTACGCGACTGCCATCGCCACCGGGATGGGTCGCGCACCCATCGCGTTACTGGCTCAAATAGCTGCAACCGGCGTGAGCGCTCATGGTGACGCAGCCTGCCGTTGACACCAGCGACACATGGCGACTCAAGCCCGGATCGATCATCAAGCTGAGTTGGACGCACCCATAGCCACATTGTTGGTGAACATCATCACCGTACAGGGCCATCAACCAGCATGACTGTGCCCTTTGTAGCCACGATAGCAGCGTCTTCTTATTGCGCGTTCCACCTGAAATATCCTAGTTGCCTTGGTTGAGCCGCGCAACCCTAATCCCTACAAAATTCGCGCAAGGCAAAAATCCACACTTTGCCAGCGATGTACTTGAAGCATAGGGCATAAATTGATCAATGCTGTGGTTTTTGGCCAATTAAACATGCGAAGAAACTGCGCCGATTTGGCAATTTCGGCCGAGATGCACAATATGCATTCATGATTAAAGGACAACGACATGAATGGTGAGTGTGTCTAGAACGGAGTTGGGGAGAAAACAGAATTGACACAACTAAATGGGAGGACCAGCCGCTGGGTATTGGACTCTGTCCAACTAACTTGGTGGCACCTACTTCAGAGGATCCACTGAACGGAGCGATCGTGAAATGGATGGACTGAGAACATGCTGTCAATTATCCCTCTGCACAGGAATTCCAGGCAGGCACCCTGCACTTCTGATCTTGTCGCACACAGATGCGACCCTTTTGGAATTTACCGACTCACAGAATACATTTTTAGTAATTATGATAATCTAGATAGTCTATAACTGGTATTACGGCCATTGCGTAATCTTTCTGTTTTCTTTCCTCGAAGGAAGAAAGAAAACTCAAATGCCTGCCTCTGTTGTTTTCTCTCTATTGCAGTCCAAAGCTGTCGAAGAAGGAAGGCGCAACGTCGACCCATCCCGCGCCCCACACCCCACGCGCCACATCCCACGCGCCACGCCAACACCCTCCACAGAGACGTTGTCGCCAGTGTAACTGGAGTACACAAGAGAGAAACCACCACCGCCACTTCTCAAGGATTCGGCCGCGATGTCGTCGATGAACCTCAGCCGCGAGCAGCAGAATGAGCTGCTCTTTGTGGGATTCAACCAGGATTCCGGTACGTGCTGGCGCTAGCCTGCTGCTGAGCTGACGGCAGCGCGACAGTGTAACGCTAAGGACTGATGTGGTGTGTGTGTATGGCGCAATAGGTTGCTTCGCTTGCGGCACTGATTCCGGTTTCAAGATTTTCAATTGTGACCCGTTCAAGGAGACGTTCCACCGCGGTACGACGATGCGGTGCCGTTGACACCGCAAGCAGCATGCCTTTGCTGACCGCCATTCCTCTTGTGCCATTGGTGTGTTGATGTGTCGTAGATTTCACGAATGGCGGTATCGGCATCGTCGAGATGCTCTTCCGATGCAACATCTTGGCGCTGGTCGGTGGCGGGCGAAACCCTCGGTACCCGCCAAACAAGGTAAATTTCCGTGTACTACGTATCAGTGCGTTGGAACCCTACGTTGATTTAATTGTACGCGCCTTTGCGATGCAGGTCATGATCTGGGATGACCACCAAAGCCGCAACATCGGCGAGCTCAGCTTTCGCAGTGAAGTCAAGTCGGTCAAGCTGCGCCGTGACCGGTGCGTGTCCCATAAAGCGGTTAGGCTGTAGACTTCTTGAGGCTCACCTGCATCATTGCTGCCTACAGTGTTGTCGTGGTGCTCCAGAACAAGATCTATGTGTACAACTTTGGTATGTTCTTAGAGTTGATGAAAGCTGCTGGGGTACAGTTGGCTGATGACGTGGGCCCAATTTGTAGCGGACTTGAAGCTCGTGGACCACATTGAAACGATCGCAAACCCCAAGGGACTCTGCGCTTTGTGCCCGAGCTCGTCCAACACGGTGCTTGCTTGCCCCGGAGTGAGCCGCGGCACCGTCCGCATCGAGCTGTACGACTTGCGAAAGACCACACTCATCACCGCGCACGAGGCTGAACTGTCGCAGGTACGATTTTGTGTAGAGGAGTACTATTCGCCGATGCGCCTTACAGATTTGTTGATGCCCGTGGTAGATTGCTCTGAATCTGGAGGGAACGCGACTCGCCACCTCATCTGACAAGGGAACGCTGATCCGTGTTTTCGACACGCAAAGCGGTCAGATCATGCAGGAATTGCGGTACGGAAGATCAGTTTCAGAGGTGTCCACTCGTGTTTGCTGATCTCGGAAGCCATCTTGTTTCTGCGTAGCCGTGGCTCTGATCGCGCAGAGATTTACAGTATCTGCTTCAGTCCGACGACGCAGCTTCTTGCCTGCTCAAGTGACAAGGGAACCGTCCACATTTTCGGCTTGACTGCCGAAGGGTCGGGAATGCCGGGCTCGGAACACACTGCAATTGCCCCACCCCCTCAATCTCTCGGCGGTCCATACAGCGGAAATGGCGGTGATGAGGAGGGCACTGAGAACTCGAAGTCTAGGTGAGAATGCGCATTCAGGAAACGACAACCTGTGCTGTGCGTGCCTACTCACTCGTATTTGGTGTGCAGCTTTTCATTTTTCAAGGGCTTCCTTCCAAAGTATTTCAGCTCGGAGTGGAGTTTTGCTCAGTTTCGTGTGCCGGAGACCCGCACCATTTGCGCTTTCGGTGCCGAGAAGAACACGATTGTTGGTAAGTCGTGCTCATTTAGTTCCCTTCATGCTCAAGTCTGCGTACTGACGATCACATGCACTACGTATTCCATAGTCGTCGGCGCTGACGGATCCTTCTACAAAGCTGTATTTGACGCCAACGGAGAGTGCCAAAACACGTCGTACTCCAAGTTCATCCACACGGACGAAGATGAATAAGCAGCGGATAGCAATGCTGCTTGGGTGAAGGCGGTGCATCACTTCCCTCGGTGTGCGCCACCGGCCAGTAGAGAGAGAGAGAGATCGCGAAAATTTATATCTTGCCGTTCAATCCTGGGAGATGAACATTTGTTTTGGTTGTGTTCTACTTCCTCGCATTCACTTCGTCTCCTCGAATGGTGTACTTGTCTCGCTTCACGCTGGGATCATACTGTGAATAAGCAGCCATGAAATACTGTTGTAAGACGGATGCGCACGACACGAAGTGCAATGGCCAACGCGAGGAACTTACCACTTCCCATCGGCTCGTCGGGAAAATATGCTTGTTCTTCTCGTACCAATGACGCTCTACAACCTTCCCCGGATGAGACTAAAAGCGCACAAAATGGTTTGGTGAGCACTCACGATGCAGATACGTGTAACCAATGGTAAACTGACCTCATCCTTCTCCACGCGAGCGTCGTGGATCATTCGTACATCGTCATGGACATCGAAGTGGAACAGCGGTCCGCTTTTTCCGCGAGCTTTCGTCACGATCAAATCGTAGAACGAGTAGTTCTGTAGGTCGCGAGTTGATTCAGATAACACGTCCATGCCTCCAACTCCTCCATATTCTTTGGGAGCTCATGGGCAGAGAACGTACCTGCGGAATGATGAGGTCTTCCTTGACGTACATGAGATTCTCCGCACCCACGCCACGCAACTCAGCAAACTCAGTCACCAACTGCTGTCGTACAATCTCGAGGAACTTTCCGATGGTCGTCCTCTTTGGAATCTACGCAATAGTCACTCGTCACATCCCTCGTTTCTTCTCTCTCTCTCCATTGTCGTGATTCCGCGTACCGTGATTTCTCGTCGATGACCAGAGCCGTCCCAGTAGCTATACGTCACAGTCACGTCCTCATCTGCACACACAAGCAATGTATAACAGGTTAGCTGGAAGGGGCTGGGTTACACAGCCGCCACGTCCGCCTCCACTCTCACTCTTGATGCGTTCCTGCTCCGCCTCCCACTCCTGCCGCAACCGTTGTCGCTCCAGCTCTTCTTGGCGTTCTCGTTCTCTATCTGGGAGAAAGTCGGTCTCGACGTTCGGGTCCTTCATGATCTTCTTGAGTTTTTTCTTCTTTGGCGCATCGCTCTCACCAAAGCCATCCACACCGTCATTCTCTCCGTCGAGATCGAACGACAACGGCCCCATCTTCTTCTCCTTGCGCTTCTTTTTGGGTTTCTGCAATGGAGCTCTGCCGTACACAAACACACAAGTTACCATTGGTGAAATGGAAGGCACTGACACTGTTTTCGTCAGATCTGACGCACTTCGGCTCATCGACTGGAGCGCTGGTCTGCGGGTTGTTCAGATGCTCACGTCTCCGCCGGAACTCCTCGGCTGTCACCAATCCCACCGTTTGACGCTGTTATGAACACCATCCAATCAATCTCAGCAATCCAACTCCCTCCAAAGAGCAGCATGAGCAGTGTGGTCGTCTGACCTTGAACTCGGCGTCATCCTCGCCGACGCGCGATTCAAAGTTCTCGTCAATGCGGGCGCCCCGCTGGTGGGCGTGCTGAATCTCCTGTTTCTGCTTCTCGTACTCTTGCTGCTGCTTCTCGCGTTGCTTGGTCAGGCGCGCCGCTCGGCTGCCGGCGAGGTTGCCCTCCACCGTGTGGACGCCCGCGGACCCGTATCGCTCGATGTTGCTCGCCATGATGGTGAGAATGGCAAACCCGCGGAAGAGTGACACCGGATGGACGTACTTTGCCGATCCTGCTAAGTTCGATAAAAGGGATAACTTACTCACAATGACGCGATTCAGAAGCTCCGACCAAGCATGCTGCGTCGCTTGAAGAACGCCGACGGGTACGTCCGCGATCACCCAGTGCCTGCGACTGTGTACACACCTTTTCGCAGATTATCTCATTGACGGCATGTCTGCTGCGACAGCGGCGACTCCGACTCGATGAGGAACGGCGCCGCAGGTGACGATGACGGGAGCAGCCCACGGCACTCAACGGGGGCCGATCAAATGTCGTCGCTCCAGCGCTACCGGTCGCAGACAATGAAAGATTACGGGCTCATGATCGAGTACAAGCACTTGAGGCAACACGTACCAGGGGGCATTTACGTGCTGCCAAGTTTTGACCATTCGCGCACATGGTACGGGACGATTTTTATTCACACGGGGTTATACCGCAATGGCGTCTTCAAGTTCACGATCGAGCTCCCAGAAAAGTACGAGTTAGCGATTTGTACTCTTTGATGCTTGGCGTACCTATGCTGACGCGGGGGTGCGCTTGCAGTTACAATGGGCCTGGGACATACCCACGTATCGTCTTCAACACCAAGATTTTCCATCCGTACGTCCACCCAGAGGTGAGTGTGGAGCGTCAAAGGAGATCCGTTGACCATTTTATGGGTGCTGACCAAGTTTGTGTGTACCCAGACTAAGGAACTCGACCTCACACCCAAATTCCCCCAATGGGACCCCGAGCTCCACTACATGGTTGCCGTTCTCACGTACCTCAAGAGCATCTTCTACATGAAGGAGTTTCCACCCCACACCGCGGTTGTCCACCCGAATGCGCTTGATGTGTACGCATGAATGAGCCAATCCTGCTCGTGGGAGGATACCTTCTCGTTGACGCCGTGATGTGTTGGGGATGGCATGGCAGGTTCCGTCGCGATCCGGAAAAGTTTGTGACGTCGGTGGAAGGCTGTGTGGAGGAGTCCCTCGAGCACGTCTATACGAACGACCAGGCATCCACGATTCGCTTCACGAAGCCGAGCCCCGCCCATGAGAGTCTGCGACGCGAGCTCTTTGCTCAGTTGACACCAAATGAGGTACGCGTTTTGGACTTTGGTTTAGATAGTGTATATAGGACGATCTCACTTCTGTGCTTGGCCCCATAGACTACCAACGAAACGATCGCAAGCGAGATGGACACCCTGTCGCCCTCGAGCGTGCTCTCACCAACAAGCGACACCACACTCATGTCGGAAGATGGTGAAGCCAAGGTATAAGACAGCCAGAGAAACTTGTCGGATATCTTTCGCCATCAGCGAAGCCATTTTGGCCACTTGGCAATCTTTCTCCCTCAATTAGAAACTTCTATTCAGTACTACTTACTTTTAGAATGGCAGTTGTCCAATGAAGAATCTCTGTTCGCGCGCATGCAAAAACCCAATCACCCATTTTTGCCTCCTTCTCGGCTTGGCGCCGCGGTCGAAAAGCTAATAAGCTCCGCCATCAAGCGCCGCACCCCCCTTCTTTGATGCCTGTGGATATGACGAGTGCACTGCGGACGAGCGACACGTATCCACACACTGTCGGACAGAGCCACAGCCACGGCGCGAACGACGAGGATGATGTGGTCGGACTGGGCGTGCCCCACGGCAGCGACGACGGCGACGACGCGACGCGGCAGCAGCGAGAAGAAGAGTACATGGACGAGATGATCATGAAGCACCGCTCCGAATTCCAGAGCTTTGTCGCGCGCGCACTGGATGTGAACGTCTCGGCCGCGAGCGGCAACGGCGGCGGCAGCAGCAAGGTAGACCACCGCGAGAACCTGCAAAACGTTCCGCCGAGCCGCGGCAGCGAGAAGTCGACGCCACGTTTGGACCCGAATTTTCGCACGCCGCAGCCCAAGCGGCCCAATACGAGCGAGCGGCTACTGCAACTTTCGCGCACGGAGCGCACAGACCGCATGCGGCTTGCCGAATTGTCGGACGTGCGGAACGAGAAGCTTGGGCGGGACGCGATCTTGCGGTGGAACCCGAACGCCAAGCGCGCGGATGAATTGGACAATCGAACGTATGGAGCCGAGGGAGCTGGGCGCCGCAACGGCACTCCGTCGACGCGAGGACGAGAGCGGTCCCACACGACACCCACGACGCCGACGACCGCGAGAATGCTCGGCGAGATATCGAAGGACTTTGTCCAGCAAGCGATCGATTTCACGAACCACGAACTGCTGACCGACGACGACGACGATGCCGACCGCCGCGACGCCGAGAATGAAGACGACGACGACGACGACGATTTGGATCTCGAACCGCCTCTGCAGACCGATGTGGACGATCTCATCGACCGACAATTGCGAGGCCCGTTGTCGAACAAGAAGATGCGCAAGTACGTCAAGCACGTCAAGCACATGGAGACGACGATCGCGCAATTGGTGCAACAAAAGGAAGAGCTCATTCGGAACCAGGCCGAGTTTGATAAGCACGCAAGCGGCATGTTTCCGACGCTCGAGAACCTCAACAACCAGCTCTCGCAGCTTGTGCAAGACCGCCTGCAACAGTCGCAAGTAAACATCAAGGTATGTGCTTGGTGAGAGGCAAACGATCGTCTCCGTGGCCGGCGTGGTCTCTTAACTATTCCGTGTTTGTGTGAACTGTGTGTTTTATCAGGACGACCTCGATGGCGAACTACGGAGTCTTCGTGTTCGACTCAATGAGCTGGAGGCAGACGCCAGGCAACGGCGCAATGACGCCGAGCTAAACGACCAAAAGAATCAGCTCGACATGGCGCAAATCAAAACGGAAGTAGCCAGCCTCGGAACCACGGGATCGCTTCAGAACCACAAGGTTGGCATACGACAGATACTCGCACATCGAGTGGCCGGAAGGAGTGATGGTTTTGTCGTTGTAGATTGAGCTGATCATGAGCCAAATCAAGCAGCTTCAACAAGAGATTCATCAGTCAGTCCAAGTGACCAAATCGCTGTCGACTCAATACCAAACCATCGATAACCGCATCACGACGATCCAGGTTTCGCTCAAGGAGGAGACACGATCTCAATCCGTGAGTGATTTGGATAGACCGCCACACGCATGACCGTCGCGTGGACTCACCAATGTCTATTGTGATCATTTTTCGCAGGCGCAAACGCCGAAATCAGCTCTTGGATGGGTCGCCCTCGTAGTCGCGATCGTGGCTATCGTGATGGCGCTGCTGACAGCAGATCGATGCTCGGGGTGGTTTGGCCGGTGTCGTCCGTTGACATAGGAGAGCATGGTTTTCACGAGTACAAGCACCTTTCTTCGTGTCATTGGTTGACGATCTCTACACTGACTGTACTTGGCTTTGGCGATCTTTGCCGCCCGCCGTGAGGAGGATCAACGTCTAACCCTGCTTCTTCTTCACCTTGAAGACGAAGATGTCGAGCAGGTTGGCCAGCTCGAGGACCAAAAAGTAGACCATGTGGAGATAGGAGCCGAGCGCGAGCACAAAGAAGAGCTCAGCAACCACCTTCTCATGACCCTGTGATCATTCAGTGCAGGCGACGAACGTGTTGGTGAGAAATGTTCAATGCATCCGCCATAGAAAGAGGGAAGGCATAAGTACTCACCCACGGCACAACGCCGACGACGAGCAGGAGCGCCGTGGCTAAGAGAATGGAGAAAGTCTTGCGGAGGAGCCAAAAGGGTTCTTCACACATGTGCGCGAGCATCATGTGCATGACCATCTAGGGAGAATGTGAGACGACGGTGAGTCCTTCAGCTCGCGCAAATTCAGCCTTGGCGAGAGAATAGAACTGACCTTGGCGAAGAAGAAACCAACTGTCCACATGATGAGGCGTGGATGGTCCGCGAAAATGTCCGATGGTGACCAGAGAACCCACAGCGCCGCGAGTCCGATCAAAGCTACAAACGGCATAATCCCGAGAAGCGCTGCAGCGCCGTCGCGAGCACGGCGTTCGAGAGACTTGATCGCAATGACAACTGCTCGAGGGTAGATACCAATCAATCCAAGTGAGCGAACTGGCGCAAAAACTAGGACATCCTCCGCCACGCACCGCTAACAAAGCATTGGCCAATGCTAGCAATGAGCGTCATGAGCACGAACGCTTCATTGTTGCGAAGCGACGGGACCAGCACATTGGGCTGGAGCCAGAATCTCGGACCGACCACAGCGGTGGCCAAGTAGCACGAGTACATGATCGCCAGGCCTTCATTCGGTCCGTTAATGATGGGCAGCGCCAGTGTGCCCGTGTAGTACTCTTCCCACGTGGCCATGAAGAAGACCATGGCTGGCGAAAGCAAGAGCAGAAGACTCTGACCATACGCACACACAAGCGTCAGTCAGCCTCAGAGACTCGCTCACCCCACCCTATCATCGCAAAGAGTACGAACCCAGTATGTAGGACCGGTCTGGATCGTTGATGCAAACGTGCAGGCACTAATCACGACGTTGAGCGCATCGCAGCCGTGATCAAACAGCAGGCCAAGCGGCGACGAGTTGCCCGTCTTGCGCGCCTGCTTACCGTCGGCAACGTCGAGAATCTGGTACACGAGCAATGAAATCCCGGCGGCTGCGTAGACCCAGGACGGCGCCACTTCTTCCATATTGGGCGAGAAGTAGAGCATACACAAATGCGCGCTCGCGACGAGCGAAAGCGCCAAGATCGTGATCGCATTGGGGGCGAGCGACTCGGGAATGACGTGGTCCACGAGCCACTGCGCGATGGGCGAGATGATGTAGTTGTAGAGCAACGAGGCGTCGCTGCCGCTGTACTTGTAGCGCAGCAGCCCCTTGGCGCCCTCGGGCGTGAGGTAGCGGTAGCGCACCGGCGGCTCGGTCATTGGCCTGAACGCTGCGTCCCCTTGCCGACGACTGGCCGACCTTCGACGAAATGGAAACCAACGGGAATGACGTGGATGCGACAGAGAGCTCCATCACCTAATGTTAGGAACACTTCTGAGTTTGTAACATGCACCAGTTGATGGGTACGTTTCTGTCGCTTCAATCAGTACGTAGTGGGAAGGGTCCATTTGTCCCTGAAATGTGCACAAGCAGCGTCGCGTGCCTCTACGGCACGTGCACGTCCACGGCGACTGACAAGACTGCGAACCAAGTGTGTGTGTGCCATGAGCTGTACGCTGGGAGCCAGTGCGGCTACCGCAACGGGCTGCTCTACTTTGAGCTGCCGCTCGCGAGCGTCGTGATCTTTGCGGTTGTAGTGATGGGTCTGCGCGTAAGTGACATGGCGTGGACGATGCTACGACTGCCCGAGAGCAAGCAGGATTGTTTCACGTTCCCAAGGACCTTCGTGCCGGCCAAGCGCGCCGGCTCACACCTCCGGTTTCTTGTGGGCACATGGGAAGGACCTCCGCAAGAGCGGATCTCGCTGAGCAAGCATCGACCAGTGACGCGCGCGTTGATTGTGCTCGTGGTTCTGCTCGAGTTGCTGCCGCTCACGCAGATGGCCGCAATCGCGTTCATGCCAATTGTCCCCTGGCCAACAAGCAGCAAGACGCCCGCCACGGTAGGCCGATGGGCTTGTTGAGGCTGCTATCATCCATCGTACTGACGCCCGATTTTGCTGCCCTGCAGTTTCTCCGTTTGCTGTTGCTGCACCCATTCTGGGAGCATCAAGAAGCATCCTCGTATCGGCACGCCGTGTTCTACGTGGCTGTCACGGCTGTTCCAGGGCTCGCTGCACTCGCTGTCGCTTTCGGGGTTAAGAGATTCCCGTTATTCAAACCGCAGCCACTGGCGAGTCCCGCCGAAGACCTGAGCACACTCGTGTTGCGCGCCTTTAGCAGCTGGATCGTTTTGCCACTGATGATTGCGCTGCTACTGCCGCTCGAGTGCCTCTTTGTCGGGTTCCTACGACGCGGCAGTCTGTTTGTGATTCCCGTCTACGATCCCGTGTGCTTCTCATGGATTCGCGTCGGCCATGTCGCACTGGGCTTTGCAACGACAGTTGTGTACAGCTTCCTCGCGTCCGGAGTCGGAATCCAGCTAAACTGCGAGTCGTCAAGACCTCAGCCTACCTTGTGGACGGATGCACGTTACACTCGCATCACACACTCGCTTCAGACTCCAATTGCACTGGTGCGTGAGGCTGATATGATCATGACGAGTCCCGTGGTATTGAGCACTGAACCCTGCCTTTTTCTTCATTACTCAGAGCGTCGTCGCCTTTGGCAACTCCAATCCGCTGGCGCTTTGCATTTGTTGCACGGCAGTTGGGTACGGACCCCCGCGTGATGTTGAGGGGCTTAGGCGCTAGCTGATTGCACGGGATACCTACAGGATATGCTTGGGCAGCCTCAACCTATGGATGCGACCTTGCGCCTACTCTCTGGTGAGTAGCTGCTAACGTTGATCTGGCGAGATGAGCCAACTGGTGCTGACAAATCTGAGGAAAGATCAATTGGCTACGTGTGTATGGCGCGGCGCTGGTGAGCTGGACGGGACTTGTGGGGATAACCGCCTGCGCTATTGACGACCCAACAAACAAGTCAACCTTCGAGGTACGCGAGTTAATCGTGAGTTTCAAGTCGAATTGATCACCGTGTTGCAAGAGCTAAAGTTGTCTCGATGTAGATTTGGTCGCTCGGAGGGATCGCGCTGACCGCCGTGACGTTCTCGTCGCTTGCTGTCCACTATTCCGAAGACTTTTGGTTCCAACTGAGCTTGCTCAAAGGCAGACAGTGGACGCCGTCCACCAGCCACGCGATGGCAGGAATCGTCGTGGCAAAAGAAGACCAAAAAGAAGATGGCATGGCAAAGGGAAACGCCAACACTGAGCTTTTCAATGACGCGGACGCACGTATCAAATCGTTCAAGCCAAAGCTGCCACCTCTCCACGTGCTGAAAAAGAGATCTAGACGATCGATAGCCTCAGGTAAAGCCACGACGTCTTGATGATATGATTGTGTAGGAATAAACGTCCGACACAAGAGTTATACTTGGGAGTCGGCCTCGCTCTCCATCGTCGTGCGCTCTTTGGCCGCGTCGGCGAGGTCGTACCAGTTCGTGTGGCGCATCTTGATGAGCGACGCTACCAGCGCACACGCGACGCCGCCCGTGAAACCGACCCAGCAGCCTTTGACACCGAGATGAAACGGGAGCGCGAGCACAATCCCTGCGGGCAGGCCCACTGCGTAGTAGGCAAACAAGTTCACGACTGCGGCAAAGGTTTGCCGCCCTGTCCCGCGGAAAATGCCCTGCATGACACAGTTGCAGGCGTCCACGAGTTGAAACGGCAGCAGAAAGAGCAGCGCGTTCGCCGCGAGCGCTGTGGACGTGGCATCGTTAATGAACACGCTCGGCAGCGCGTGGCGTGAGACCACGATGACGAGGCCCAACGCCAGCGCGACCAGCAGCGACAGCAAGAGACCGAGCCGCGACACGAGCTTCGCGCGAAGCGGCTGGTCGCTTCCAACATAGTTACCCGCGCGGATGCTGGTCGCGACGGCAATGCCCATGAAAAAGTTGAACGTCACGTTGGACACGTTGACGAGCACCGAGTGGACGCTGAGCGCGACGACGCTGTCGGGCAGCAGCCCCACGACGATCGCGATCGCTTCGTACGACCACCACTCGAGCATGATCATAAACATGCCGGGGATGCCGAGCGTGAGAAATGTGCGCGTGTGGCGCAAGGCCGTTCGCAGGGCCCAGCCGCCCCACCACTGGTGGAGCATCGTGGGGCGCATCATCAAGTACGGGAAGACACCGGCGAGCAGTGCGAGGGACGCGATGGACCGTGCGATGGCCGCACCGTCGAAACCCAGCGGCGTGTACCACGTGAGGTACGCACCGAGCGCGACATTGACGAGGTTACTCCACACGGCAATGTACATCATGGGCTTGACAATGTTCTGCGCCTGGAAAACCTTCTTGAGCAGCTCGTACGCAAATAAGAACGGTAGTCCGGGCAGACTGAGCCGGCTGAAGCGACCGGCAAGACGGGAGACTTCCTTGTGCTGCCCCATGAGCAGCAGCAAGTCTTCCGTGAACCAGTTGGCCAAGAACACAGGCACCATGGCGACGGCCATGACGAGGAGTCCGCTTTGCAGGTAGATACCCATTTGCTTGGGCTTTCCGGCGCCGAACGTCTGCGAGCAGAGCGTGTCCATGGCCGTCGCGAGTCCGAACCCCACAGCGACACCCGAGAGGTTCATAAACATGTTGGAGAGGGCGGCACCGTCGACGTACTCCTTCGTGAGCGGCGACTCCATGCGGCCGACGAGCGACACGCTCACGACGCCCGGGAGCAGCTCCAGTACATAAGTCACGATGATGGGCAGCGAGAGACTGGCGAGTTCAAGAAACTCGGTCTTGGGCGCAAGCTCTTCTTCGCACCAGTGGTTGTACGGACACTCGGGCGTGGCTGGACCGGCTGGTGTCTGCGGTGACGTGATCTCGGTCACGCTGACGCGAGGGTGCGACCATTGCGGCGACGCGGCCACCTGTTGTGACGCATCCATGGAAGGGAACAACCCAACGATGCCGTCGCGTTGTGGTGGCGTACACGCGGGAGGGAGATACGGAGGCGTCATGGTGCTTTAACTCGAGGTGTGAAGCGCTTGAGGCGGATGGACCCTTGGAGCAAAGCGATGGAAGGAAGATCGATGCAAATCGGGCGTTGAAAAAGCCCCCCCCCCCTCCTCTTCTTCCACAGCATCGCAAGTGCCCCCGCCCCATCATGACATGACTCAGTTTTCAGGTCCAGTGCTGTGTCCAGCAATGTCTGCTTCCTTCCGTCGTCTCGCCATGTTCCTTCCGTCGAGCTTTCGCAGCTCGAATTTTCGAACACCGTCAAATGCGCAGTGGAAACCGGTATATTTACAGTAGTAGACATAATGCATCAAACAAATAAGAAATATCGAACGTCGGGTCGAAATCAAGCACCACCATCATTCATGAGAAGACCGTTTCGAAACATCGCGAATTATTGGCATGAAGATCACATCATGAAGTGCATAATCACTTGCGACATGGCTCCAAGAAGATGCATATCCTAGTGACCTTGGCGCGAACAAATTATTCCGTGACGCACCAATTTCTGCCGGCCTACACTGTACTCCTTGAAGTGCTGTACAGGACTCAAGTGGCGCGTAATCAGCGATCAGTCCTGGAGAAGCTCCTCGTGTCTCACCTTCTTTCGCAACCTCCACAGGATTTTCAATCTAGAGAGGATTAAAGCGGGCGAACCCACAGGAACATGCAGTTGTCGAGTTCTTCGTTGTGGAGGATGGGAGACAATGGAAAGCTCAGCTGAATGGGTTGCAGCTGGTGTTTCTGATGTTGATCGCAACGCCCCTATTCTATGAATACCGCAACACTGAATAGCCCGATCGTGGACTGCACCCACACAGCCACTGACGCTTCTGCCGTCGGACCAACCAGCGATAGGTGCTGAGTGAGAGAGGACCCGAGTGACTGAACTGTGCTTGTTGACGCGATGGAACTGAATGCAGTCTCACGAAATGGATCCGCGACCTTTCGTGGCGACCCTGATTACCTTCTTTTGATAGAATTCAACGATTAGCACCAACGTTCGACACGCTTCTTGCCACAGTCCTGGTTGAATGCAGAAGTGGGACATGATCTTCTCAGGTTGAGTGGATACCGTACCACCAGTGGTGGGTGCTGTGCCACCAATCCTGCGTAATACTACAACTTCAAGCGCATGGGACTTTAGTTCGCCAGCCTCGTGATGCATTGAACACTGCGTTGAGGACATGGCTTCACTCGCTCTCCACATCACAACTGCGGTTGTGCGCTTGTCCTTAGTGTGTGGCTACATCATAACCAGTGGCTCTGCTCTCCCCCCATAAAGTTCAGCCAGTGGCACACTCTTACTCCCAGCCATGTGCAAAAACGAGGGAAAGAGGAGACGAAGGCAGCTGCCGTCGCTGCTGCAGCGGCTACAGGAAGCTCATGCAGTAAGACTGCGACTTGCAATCCGTTCACTGCTCGCACACGTCCGCGATGCTGTCGTCTCTGGTGATTACGCTGTTGGTCCGAGCCGGATTGAGCCGATCATCCGACCATCGGCGCCAAGGAGAATGAAGGAACATGGGCGGGTGAGGGATGATGAGGACCTCCTCACCGTGTTGTGAGAAAAAGGAACCCCGCCCCTCAGAGCCAGCCGTGCTGCAGTGACAGGACGCGCTCATCTGTCTCATCGTCTTTTGTAAAACCTTGAAGACTGCTATTGGAGGCTCCCTGTCTATTTCTGGGCGGGCCAAACATGTCGCTCACTTACCTCTTTTTTGTATGTGGACGCATCGGCAGACGAGGCGAACTCATTGGCTGAGGTTTTATTCCATTGTTCCAATTCCATCTCGGATCTCTTCGGGTTTGCCGTTGGCGTCTCCACCGCACTTGCGCATTTTCCCCAGACCGCCCTCGTCCTCTGTCCACTCTTTCTCTCACAGACTCGAACCAATGGCGCTGCTGCACATGGAGACAGCACCGGCGTCGCCACCGAACGGCGGCGGCCGCCTCGAGACGGCGGGCGCGCTGAAGGCGTCCGCACCCGCGACCCCGTCGACCAAGAAACCCAACGGCGCCGACGCCAAGTCCAACATGATGACGCACCGCGCCATGGCCGCCAAGACGCTGAATGCAAAGATCGCGGTCGTGGACAGCGAGGACGAGAGCAAGGCGCTGCTGCGCTCGTCGTCGTCCAAGGACCTCGGGCTCACGCTGCTCGAGCGGTACCAGAACGCCGTCTCGACCAAGATGTTTGACGTCGAGGAGCTCGTGGACTATTACTTTCACCGGCGCCTCGCGGCCGTCACGGCCGTGGTCATTAGCTACTTGCCGTTTGTGGTCACGCCCAACCAGATTACGATCTTTGGGCTCGGTCTCGGCTGGGCCTCGGCGCTGTGTCTCTATGACTCGGAGTTCCACTACCCGCTCGCGTGGCACCCGCACGAGTCGCTGCTCGCCGCGAGTCTCTTCATGTTTCTGTGGATCGTGTCGGACTGCGCCGACGGCCAAGTCGCGCGCCTCTGCAAGCGCGGCACGCGCACGGGCCGCATCCTCGACGGCGTTGTCGACGGACTCGTGATCGCGCCCAACATGTGGATCCTCGGCCTGCTCAGCGCGAACCGCTACGGCGCGCCGTACTTCTACGTGGCCATCGTTTCCGGCTTCTCGCTCTGGCTCCACGCGATCATCTACGACAAGATCAAGAACACGTACATGGAGAATGCGCTGCCGTTCTCCGAGTGCGACGGCGAGACGGTCGAGAGCGTCAAGCAAGAGTTTATGGACGCCAAGGCCAAGGACCCGTACTCGCTCGACTCGATCTTGCTCGGCATCTACGTGGTCTACCTCATGGTGCAGACGGCCGTCACGTCGGACGCGGCCTCCAAGGCCGAGAGCACGCGCCACGGCATGCTCGCCAAGTGCGACGAGCACTACCACGCGAGTTACATTAACAAGTACGGCTACGTCGTGCGGCTCGCCTCCTTCCTCGGCATTTCGGCCCATGTCACGGGCCTCTATGTGGCCTATTTTGCCGCCATCTACGTGTGGGACGCGCTGTTTTACGTGCAAATGTACTTTCTCGTGGCGCTCAACGGCCTGCTGCTCGTGGTGCTCTCCTTCTACTTCAAGTCGGGCATGGCCACGCAGCAGCCGCTCAACTCCGCCATGTAGAGAGAAAGATAGGAAGCGTCTCCGAGCCCAGCGACTCGTGGCGGGGGGAGAAAGAGAACGTCTCTCACCATGGCCCCATAGACTGCGCGTGTGCACACTGCGGCACTCGCCCATTCAGTCCAACGGCACGTTCTGTGCGACCCAATGGACGACCCACGGAATGGCCATGGCCCCCAACATTACTATTAGTAGGAGCGAACGTTGTAAATAAGCAAAATATATCCTCACAACACAGCCCCTCGGCGTATCCTCAGTCGTTTGGGAAAACGATACGGAAAGATCTAAGAAGGTTGGTAGTACATTCACCATCTATCTCTTGCTCATGGCAAAGAGCATGGGGAAATTGAGCCGGCTCGGAATCAAAAAGGAAAAGAGAAACAAAAACCCGAGGCTCACCGCCTGCACAAAGTAGAGCAGACTCTGGTCGAACGGGAACGCCTTGGCAAAGTACCCGAGCAACGCAAACAGAGCCGGCGCGGCGCCGCCCGAAATCAGACACGCCACGTACGACACGACGTGGGCGGCGCGGTGAGCGACGAGCCGCCGGTCGACGGCGATCGAATTGTCGAGCAGCGCCATGAGACCGTGGAGCGCGACCACGGCGGTTGCGTGCTTGAGCAGCACGAGCACGACGACGAGCACCGACGCGAAGTGGAGCGTGTCCAGGTGAAACACGTTGAGCAACGGGAACGCACCGACCGCCGGAATCTGGAAGAGTAGTCCCAAGCGGAGCGTCGCGAGCGGCGTCATGACACTGGACGACGAGCGACACAAGACGAGCTGCCCCAGCAAGTACGTGAACGCCATGGTCGCGAGGCTGATCGAGAGGTGCATCGTGACGGACGAGATGGTCGTGGTCAAGTCGGTGGCAGCGTGGACCGTGCCCGACTCGACAGGAACGGGATGCTTTCGGAAAAACCAGAGCGGCAAAATCTCGTCAAAGCCCACTTGAATCAGCGACCAACAGAAAAACACGGCGAGAACCAGGCACGCGTGGGGCTCGCGTGTGATCGCGAGCTCCGTGATGCCACTGCTAATGTCCGCGCTCTGAATGGATGCCGCCGCGGACGCAGACGAGGCCGACTGCGACTTGCGCTTGGCCTCAGCGATGCTCGTGCCCATTTCCATGTCGTGGACCTTCTTGTCCGAGGGCGAACGGCTCGTTGGCTTGGTTGGCGACAGCGTGGGGCTCCGTGCGACCAGCTCCGACGTGCCGTGCTGGTGGTGAGTCGACTGCGAGTGCACCACGATCGAAATATCGTCGTCATTGTCGTCAAACGAGTCGCGCAGTCCATACTCGGAACAGTCGAAAAAGGCCTCTTCGTCGCTGTCGGCGTCACTGCGCAGACTACCCGCTCGTGCTCCTCGCGTATTTCCCCCACGGATAATCTCTTTCGTCTCTTCCAGCAATCCCGTGGTCTGTCGGAGATGGTCCCCAAGCGCTCGCTCTTGGCTGCTTTTCCCATACTCGACGCCATTGCGGCCGCCATACTTTTTCGGCAAGCTGTCGACACCGAGCAGCTCCGACAACTCCTCTGCGGCCTTGTCCTTGGCGAAAAACTGAATCTTGTCGAGCGTGCGCTTGGCAATCCGCGGCTTGAGACCGGCCATGACTTGCGAGAACCACACTGGCGCATTAATCACAGCGAGCTGCTCCAGCTTGTCGGGAAACGACTTTTGCAGGGCCTCAATGATTGTGCCGGCATGGTCGATCACGCGCTCATCCGTGTCCGTGAGTGACAGCCCCTCGAGGTCCATGACATAGACAATCCTCTGCGTGCTGGCCTTGACGAGCTTCTCGAGAGCAAAGTAAATAAAAAACTCGTAGTGCGCACGAATGTCGACCGTGGTGAAGCCGCCCGACGTGAGCTTGTCCATATTGACTTGGCCCACAAAGTCCCAAATCACGACGTGGCCTTCCTCCGTGTACCCGTGGTAGAAATGCGGGAGAATGCTGCGGATCGTGCGGAAATGCGGCCGCGGCTCAATGAGCAACTTCTTGAGCGGGTTCTTCGTGCGTCGAAACGTCTCTTCAAACGCCGACTTGACTTTACTGAGGGAACTGCCCGTGGTCCCCGACAGACTGCTCGGCGGCGAGTCGTCCATGGCGCTGCGGCGCTGCGGCTTGTGGTTCGGATCGCCCTCGCTCGTGAGCGGGACGTACGACTTGCGGCTCTGCATGCGGAGACCAATGAGCATAACGACGAGCGCGATCCACGAGATGATCGAGACGAAGCAGAAGGGGTAAAAGTAGAGCGCCGAGTCGTCGTGGACCGTGTGGGTGACCGTAAAGAGCTTGTCGCCGAGCCCCACGAGCAGACACGTGACGCCGGCGCCCACGAGAATGCCCATGTACTTGGTCGCGACCGCCAGTCGCGTTTGCCGGTTCCTATCGGATCAGATACCAACAGAGTGAGACTCGGGCGAAGAGCTACAGACTGGTCACTATATAAACGCACCCGCAAATGTTGTCAATCTCGATGAGCGCGACGGGGATCACGCCACTGAAAAGCCCCATGGCAAAGCGCACAATGGCCATGGCCAGCAGACTCTGGCAGAGCAGCAGACTGAAAAAGCCAGAGCCGAGAATCGCGAGCCCCCAGAGGATCACGCCCTTGGCGCTCTTGAGCGAGCGCGCAATGTTGACCCACAACTTGCAGCTGAGCATGCTCCCTAGATACCCCGAGGCCGAGAGAATCGCGGCGTAAAAGCCCAGGCGCGGGTACGACGTCGTCGGGTAGAAATGGAGCGCGATCATGGGCCCGAGCACGAGCACGACCGTGTGGGCCACGTACTCGATCATGGCGCAGCCCATGAGAAAGAGAAGGCGCGCATTGTAGCCACGACAGCAGCCGCCCATCATGCCGGCACTGTGGGCAACGTCCTCGCCGACGATGGATAGAGCGGATTCCACAGACGACGAGCGGCGGTCGCGCGTCACAATGTCCGTGTCCGTGTCGTCCGTGTCGTAGTCTTCCAGGGAGAGGGCGGTGGCGCCCGCGTGGAACTCGCCGTGGTTTGCGCGGGTGCGGTCCTTGTAGTAGGCGCCGCGTGTCGCACTGATGGCTTCCGCCGCGGAATCCGCTGCAGCTGGTGCCATGGTGGATGATGGTAAGGGAGGACGATGACGACGTGGGCTTGCTCAAGATGGTCCGCCCCAGTATACAAAAACCAAGTCAATGCCAGAGAACAGGGGCACTCCGTGCTGTTCAGTCCAAAGACAGTGTCCATCCGCTTACTGACTTTCTCGACAATGTACGAACCGGTATTGTACCGGTGGGAAGCAGGTAGACTACTGTGTACCGGTATTAAACCGTATTGTGATCATGTTGAAGGCACCATTGGGCAAAGGGTCCAATAGCAACATGCAGATTACCGAAAGGGCTATACAAATCTCTCACACCGGTACTCGCTGGCGATCAGGAGACACGCACGCTTAAATGTCTGGGAGATCATCCATGTGGCCGTGGTCGGCCGGCGTCACAGTCTTGGTGGTGAAGTACACAAAGCCCTGGAGTGTCGCGACGAGCAGGTTGTACCAGACGATCCATTTGGTGAAACCCGAATACGCGTACGTGTGGCCGCAGAGCGCCGCGAAAAAGGCGATCGTGAGTGCACGACCAATGTAGTTGCCTAGGAACGGAAAGTACTGCTCCACGCTCACGCCGTACACAACTGACTTCAAGTCAAAGAGAATGACGACGCAGCCTATGAACGCACCGATTGGTTAGCATGAATTCATAAATACTGTCCACACAGAAGACGTACCGAAAGCCATTGTGTAGAGACCCACGATGGCTATAACAACAAACAAGGCTCGCGTCAGTGCAAAGACTCCCGTGGCAGGAAAGAACGAACGTACCACCGAGGAACGACGAGTAAATGAGCATGCCAAACCCCTCTAGGATCGTCAGCGCCGCCGCGAGCGTGTACATGCCGCTAAAGACGATGTCGATTGTCGGTATCCGTGACTGGTCAAACATGCCCTCGTGGCCGCCGCCGCCCCACCCGGCGTTGCCGCGACCGCCATACGCGTTCGGTTCGTACTGCGGCACAGCATACGGGTGCACGTTGGGCGCAGCGTACGGGAACTTGCGATTCTCCGATTCCTTCTCTTCTTCTTCGCCGCCGTCGTCACCATTCGTGCGCATGGCGACGTAGTGGGTGCCCGTCGGAGCGCCACCACCGCCGATCCGCTGCGGCTCAACGGGCTTCAACCCGGTGCGTCTTGGCGACGGGCCTTTGCCCAGTGAGCCTGATGACCGCGCCGACCCCGCGCTCTCACTGAGCGTGTTGTTCTGGGTGTCGATGGGCGTCACGAGCGGCAGCTTGAGCTCTTCTTCCGGCAGATCCATCATGCTGTCGTCGCTTTCCTTCGATGAATGAATGTTCCCCTTCGTTGGTGAGCTCTCGGAAATGCAGAGAAAAGAAGAAGCGCGCACTATTGAGAGCGCCCCAGACTGCCATCCTATAGAGCCAATCAGAAGCGAGGAAATTCAGAAAACACAAAATACACATATGCACAAAGTGAAATATCAGGAAATAAGATTTCACATTTGCAGCAAGAAGGAGGAGTTGTGGACGTGCTAGAATATTGGCACGCATGACGGCTGCATTGGCTTCATCTCGGCAATGGATGGTGGAGTGTTAACATCCTTACGCCTACTTGGGATGGATGGCTACAAATCCACTCGACAACGTCAGCGCTTCAGTCGTTCAAGAGGGGAGCCAACCGCCAGAACGAGATCACCCACCGTTCAGGTGCTCCAGTGCGAGCATAAGCGACTGTGTACCGAGGCGACCATGACCTTGAGCCTGCAAAAGAAAAGTAGCGATATAAACAATCTGTCCACAGAAGGAGGAAGAGAGGGGCGTTCGGTCTGACCTTGACAGCGATGTAGAGCTGGTTTGCCAGCGCCAAGCCCGGCAGCGACAGGTTCATGCGCTCGGCCTCTTTCAACGCGATGCCTAGATCCTTGAGAAAGTGCTCCACGAAAAAGCCCGGGTTGAAATCACGCTTCGCGATGCGTGGACCCAGGTTGCTGATCGACCACGACCCGGCGGCGCCCGCACTGACTGCTTGGATCGCTTCGTTCATGTCGAGCCCGCTTCGCTTGGCGTACAAGAGCCCTTCGACGACGCCAATCATGTTGGTCGCGATCAAGATCTGGTTAACCATCTTGGTGTGTTGGCCTGCACCGGGTCCACCCATGTGACGCACGTTCTTGCCCAT
>JAADWA010000402.1:0-27016 GCA_023335935.1 Pythium phragmiticola | reverse complement strand
TCAACGCCGGCATGAACTCGCTCTGCTCACAGGCGTTTGGTGCCAAGAACTACCATCTTCTCGGCCAGTATGGACAGCTCACGGCGACCATGCTCACAGTTATGTGCGTGCCGATGGCACTGCTCTGGTGGAATCTCGGGGAACTGCTGCTGCTCGTCGGCGTCAAGGAACAAGTCGCAGCGTACGCGCGCATCTACTGCCGTCTCTGGATCCTGGGCATGTGGCCGCGCAGCATGTTCCAAGTGCTGTCCATCTTTTACCAGTCGCAACAGATCGTGCTGCCGACGACGGTGATCAATGGCGTGACCGTGCTCCTCAACTACCTGCTCGCAATGGGTCTCACGCACGGCAAGTTTGGGCTGCCCGAGCTCGGGTTTATCGGGTGTCCGCTGGGCACGGCCATCGCCCTCTGGCTGCGGCTTGTCGTGTACTACTACTACATGCACATATACCGAAACTTCGACCGCAAGTGCCGCTGGGCGTGGACGCGGCGTGCGCTCGACACGGCGACGCTCAAGACGCTCATGTCGGTGGGCTTCCCGCTGGCCGCTGGGAACGTGTTTGAGAACGCACAGCTCCAGACCATCGCTCTGTTCTCGGCCAAGATTGGCGAAGCGCAGCTGGGCACCCACAACTCGATGATGGAGCTCTTCTTCTTTGCGACGAGCCCCATCTATGGGCTCATGGGCGGCTCCGTGACGCGCTCGGGGGCCCACTTGGGCGCCGGCAAAGGCCACCTCGCGCGCATGGTCGCACAGATTGCGGCGCTGTGTATTGTAATCTTGTCGGTTGTGAACGGCTCGGTCATTATGCTGTTTATCAGCCCAATCGCGCGCATCTTTTCGGACGACCCCGCGGTGATTGACAACTTCATTCAGATTGGCGCCTTGGGCGCAGTTGCGTACGCCACGTTGGCGTTCTTCTACTGGTCCATGGTGCGTGTCTCCGCGTGGCATTTGTCCTGTAGCATTGTTTCTAACCTCCATATCTGGTGATGTAGATTGTGCTCCAGTCACAAGCGCGACCGCTGCCCGTAATGACTGGCTTTGCCGTGGGTGCGTGGCTCGTGGGCGTGCCCAGCGCCTACTTCTTGGGGCTCGCGCAAGGGCGCCACAGCTTTCAGGGCATCTGGATCGGGATGCTGCTTGGGTACGTTGTGACGGCCGGGATCGGCTTCTCGGCGGCGTTTTTCGGCACAGACTGGGACGTGCAGGCGCGTCTCGCTGTCGAGCGCTCGCGCAAGAGGAAGCTCCAAGCCCACCAGAACGGTCAGCAGCACGAAGAAGATCCGCTGCTGCCGTAAGAACTATGAGGTCCACTTCAACTTGGAGCAGCTATACACCATAACCAAAGTGTAACCATGTATACTTTCGTTAAGTTAACATCCCGTGCCAAAGCGAACTTAATGGAATGAAGTAATACCGGTTCTTGTACCGGTGATTCCTCTTCTTCCCACCAACCAACCGCAGTTGCCGCGGACATCCACCATTGAACCACATCCGCGAAGCGTCATACACAGACCGATGGCCGCGACCACGAGCTTCCCGCGCGGCAAGAAGCCTTTGCAGCCGCTCACGGCGCCGCCCACGGTCGTGGCGGCGGCTGCCGGCAAGAAGCGCAAGCACGCGACGGCTGCGAGCGACGAAACGACGCCGGCAACAGAGCCCACGCCCGAGGTGGACGCGCTGTTCGGCAAGAAAGGACTCGCGCAGCAGCAGCAGCCAGCGACTGGTGGTGGGGAGCACAAGCTCAAGAAGGCGCGTGCGCCAGTGAGCAGCGTCGACACGAAGAAGGAGCCGAAGGAAAAGGCCGAGCTCGCGGTCGTGCTGACGTACAAGACGCTGACCAAGGGCCTGCTCGTGCTCGGCTGCGTGCGCCAGATCAACGACACGGAGCTGCTCGTGAGTCTGCCCAATAAGCTCAACGGCGTCGTGGCGATCGACGAAGTCTCGGACGAGTTCTACGCGGTCCACGCCAAGCAAAACCAGCAGGAGACGCAGAAGGGGCCCAAGCGACTTAAGCCGACTGACGAGACGGCCGAGGCCGAGCCGCTGCCGACGCTCCAGCAGATCTTCTCGGTGGGCCAGTTCGTGCCGTGCGTGGTGCTTAGCAAGACCAAGGACGGCGCCTCGAAGAAGCTCCTGTTCTCGCTGCGGCTCTCGCGGCTCCACGCCGAGCTCACGCCCGAGAGCATCACCAAGGGCATGACAGTGTTTGGCTCGGTCGTGTCGCTCGAAGACCACGGCGCCATCGTGAACCTCGGCGTACGAGGACTCACGGCGTTTGCCCCGCAGCGCGAGCTCGAGGCCGCCGGGTTCGCGTCTCTCCACAAGGGCCAGCAGTTGCTCTGCACTGTCTCGCACGTCAACACGCACACGGCGACGATCACGCTGTCGCCGGACCGCGCGCAGGCGCTCAAGACCGTGGCGCGTGGTGGCGACTCGTTCACGCTCCAGCAGCTCGTGCCGGGCATGCTGCTGAACGTGCGCGTAGAAGACGTGCTGGCCAACGGGCTCAAGGTCAACTTCCTCACATTCTTCAGTGCGACCGTGGACCAGAACCACCTGAGCAATCCGTGCCAGCTCGGCTGGGGCGACGCCTACCGCCGCGGACTGAAGGGGCGAGCGCGTATCGTGAGCGTGGACGTTGCGTCCAAGACGGTGACGCTGTCGATGGCGCCCCACGTTGTCCACATGAGCGTCGTCGAGCCGGCCTACGTCATTGGCGACGTGATTGAACACGCCAAGATTGAACGCGTGGACGCGGGCATCGGCATGCTGCTGTCGCTCGCGAGTGGCCACAAGAAGAAGAAGGCGGCGGACGAAAGCGGTCCCATGGAGACGGACCAAGAAGAAGACGGTGACGACGACAAGACCAACCGCCAGTGGCGCGCGTTCCAGCCCGCGTACGTCCACATCTCGAACACCAGCGACGGCCACCTCGACAAGCTCGAAAAGAAATTTGCCGTCGGTAACGCGGTCGACTGCCGCGTGATCGGCTTTGCGCCGTTTGATGCCATCGTCAATGTGAGCTGCAAGGCATCGTCGCTCAGCCAGATTGTGTTGCGCCACCAAGACCTCACGCCGGGGCTTAAAGTCAAGGCCAAGATCCTCGCGATTGAGAATTGGGGCGTGCTGCTCGAGATCAGCGACGGCGTCCGAGGCGTCGTCGCGGCGCAGCACGTGCCGCCGTTTGTCTCGCTCTCCAAGAAGCAGCATGTGAAAAAGGACGCGCCGTCCCACAACAAGTTTAGCGTCGGCAAAACGGTCGAAGCCCGTGTGCTGCGCGTGGACATGGAGAACAAGAAGACGTACCTGACCATGAAGAAGGCGCTGCTGGACGCTGACGATGCGCTTATCCTGAGCTCGTTTGAAAAGGCCACGCCCGGTGTGGTCGCGCAAGGGTACATCACCAAGATCGCTGCGTATGGCGTGGTCGTGAGCTTCTACAACAACGTGTATGGACTCGTACCGGCGGCGTTACTCCACCAAGCGGGCATTGCCAAGTTGGAGGAAGCCTACGTCGTGGGCCAGATCGTCCAGGCCTGTGTCACAAAGTGCGATGTGGCCAAGCAGCGACTGATGCTCACGTTTGATTTGACCGGCTCGGTCGCCAAGGCTGTCAAGTCCAAGGTCCCTGCGACGGAGGAGACCCAGACCAAGCACCAGGAGCTCATTGGGCAAGTACTTTCAAACGTCAAGGTGTTGGAGATTGAGGCGACAGCGTTCCGTGTGCAGACGGCCGACGGCTTGGAGGCACTGTTGCCGTTTGTGCAACTCACGGATTTCCCGCGTCAGGCGTCGCTGGTGGAAACCCACGTGAACCAATACAGGATTGGCGATCGCATCAAGGAGCCTCTGCTCGTGCTCTCAGTCGCGGCCGACGGTGTACTCACACTCTCGCGGAAACCGCTTCTCGTGCAGTGTGTCTCTGCCAAGCCCAAGCACCTCCCACGTTCCTTCCAGGATGTGCACGAGAATCAGGTGCTCGTGGGTGTGGTCGCGTCCGTGAGCCCGAGCCTGGGCGTCTTCGTGCGATTCCTCAACAACCTCACGGCACTCGCGCCCAAGGCGTTCCTCAGTGCCAAGTTCGTCTCCGAGGTCGAAGACGGCGCGTTTGAGATTGGCGAGACTGTGGTTTGTACGGTGGAGAAACTGGAGAAGGACAAGCAGCAAATCGTCGTGGGCTTTCGAGACTATGCCTCGCTGAAGAAGGGACTGACCGCGACGCCGTACCTGGAGGCGTACTTGAAAGAGTGTGCTGGTGCAGCGGCAGGCACTGAGACGCCCTCTCCTTATGCACTCAGCAAGACGGAGAAGGCCGAGTTCCTCGGACTGCGTCCATACGGTGCCGTGTTCACACTGGCCAATGAAGATGACGAGGACGCACCCTTCACGGTCATTGTGCCGAATGCACCAGAAGAGACGGCGGCAGCATGGGAGGAAGGCGACAAGGTCAAGCTGCTGCTCGTGGATTACGACTTTGACAAGAGCGTCTACTATGGTGCTGTCGAGAAGGAGCTCGTCGCGTCGGGCAGTAAGAAGGCGCGCAAGCAGCGCACGCGCATTGCCAAGGGAACGACGGTCTCTGACGCCACGGTCGTGTCGGTGCGGGACCAGTACGCGGTCGTGGCGTTTGGCGGGAGCCGTGATATTGGCGTGCTCCAGGTCGCCGACTATTGGTGTCCGTCGCGGTCGTGTGCGAGTGAAGAACTCGAAGTTGGCGTCACCGTGAGCGCGTGCTTTGTAGCTGTGTCGTCGCTCAGTTCGCTCACGGAGAGTAGGAAGACGCCGTTTGACAGTCTGCCTCTGCTGGTGTACGAGAACGAGGCACTACTCTCTGCGCAGAAGAAGCAAACGGCCAGCAAGGCCAAGAAGACCAAGGACGAGAATGCGGAGCATTTGCCAAAGTACTCGAGTGAGGACCTGGCACTGGGCAAGCTCGTGACAGGGCGAATCGTGGGCATCAAGGAGCACTCGCTCGAGATCAAGCTCAAGGCCTCGAGCAAGTGCGGCAAGGTTGTGGCCTCCGTGTCCGTCGTGGATGTCGACATAGATGAGGAGAATGCCGATGCCGACCACCCGTTTGATCGCTACAGTATCAACATGGTCGTCCAGGGCTGCATCCTCGCGGTCGTCGAGAAGGGCGCCAACCAGCGCAAGCCTGTGAGCGAAAGTAACCCGGCGAATTTCCGCTCCCTGAGTCTCTCGCTGCGCGCTAACGATATTGCGAGTGAGAAGGACGTTGCCGCGTTGGTCCGCGCTGACTGGCAAGAAGGAAGCGCCGGTCGCTGTCTCCTCACGGTCGGCACGGCAGTCGAGGGCGTTGTGGTCGAGCAGGAAGCCGAAGGTCTCTTGGTGCGACTGAGCCACCGCGTCGTGGCTTTTGCCAGTGCCATTGAACTCTCGACCGACTTGGCAACGCTCAAGGACTTTCGCCAGCGGTTCCCCGTGGGCAAGCGCGTCCAGGCGTGGATCGTCGGTGTGGATGAGGACAAGAAACACATTGATCTCTCGCTCGTGCGCGCCTCGGCGGAGCCTGCCAAGCTCACGGCCGGCGCGGTCGTGCTCGGTATGGTCACGACCAAGATCACTGTGCTCAAGGCCCCCGCCGTGATGGTGCAGCTCGGTGTGCACACTTTCGGACGCGCGGACGTGACTGAGCTGTTGCCGACGGCCCAGTGGAAAAGCGCCATGCACAAGCTCCCGCAGTTCAGTCACGGCCAGTTTGTCCAGTGTGTCGTGCTCTCGAGTGGCACGTCCCATATTGACCTGTCGCTGCGTGAGGATGCGCTAGCCGCGCCCACGAGCTACGTGGAGCAGCTACTTGCCAAGCCCGCGGTCGGCAGTCTCGTGACGGCCGTCGTGGCCTCGACGGTGCCCAACGGATGCTACGTGCGTGTGGACCGCAACACGCAGGCTCGAGTCTTGCTGCGCGATCTCAGCGACGAGTTCATCAAGGATCCGATCCAAGAGTTCGCGCCCGGGAAGCTTGTGGTCGGCCGAGTGACCCGGGCGACGGACAAGGGTCTGGAGCTGAGCCTTAAGGCCTCGGTCGTGTCGGAGGATCTGGCCATGGTCACGTGGCGCGACCTGAAAGAAGGCATGACGGTCAAGGGCACGATCACCAAGGTGCAGACCTACGGCGTCTTTGTCAAGATTGACAAGAGCACGATCAGTGGCCTTTGCCACATTTCCGAGATCGCCGACGAGCGCGTGACGCAGTCGCTGGACCAGATTTTCTCCCCTGGCGACTACGTCAAGGCCAAGATTCTCAAGATTGAAGAACTGCGAGTCTCGTTTGGACTCAAGCCGTCGTACTTCGAGGGTGAGCCCGAGAGCTCTGACGAGGAGGAAGACGAGGAGGAGGAAGAGGACGACGAAGAGGAGGAAGAGGAGACGGAGGCCATGGAAGTGGACGAGGACGATGAAGAAGAAGAGCCGGTTGTCACAAAGAAGTCCAAGAAGATGTCGTTGCCCAAGGTAACATCCATGGAAGTCGAGGACGATGACGACGAGGCGGAGGGGGAGTTGCCGTCGTCTGACTCGGAGGACGACGAGCCGGAGGCGTCGACGTCGGTCGCATTCACGTGGGACGGATTCGCCAACGTCTTGGACCAGCACAAGAAGACCGTGAAGGCTGACGACTCGGAGACCGATTCGGACTCGGAGCAAGACTCGACCAAGACACAGCAGCAGCGCAAGAAGAAGCAGACGGACGAGTGGATCGCGCTGCGCGAGAAGGCGCTCGCGAGCCACGACGAGAGTCCGCAAACCGCCGACGACTTCGAGCGGCTGCTGGCCGTGACGCCGCAGAGCTCGTTCCTCTGGATCCAGTACATGGCGTTCCACGTCTCGCTCACGCAAGTGGACGTGGCCCGCGACGTGGCGGTCCGCGCGACCTCGGCCGTGTCGTTCCGCGACGAAAAGGAGAAGCTCAATATCTGGGTCGCGTACCTCAACTTGGAGCATGACTTCGGCGACGAGGCGTCGTTCCTGCGCGTGTTTAACAGCGCGCTGCGGGTGAACCACCCCAAGCGCGTGTACCTGCAGCTCGTCGACATTTACGCACGCGCGCGCGAGACTAAGGACGCCGAGACGACGCTCGCCACGATGCAGAAGAAGTTCCGCACGTCCAAGCAGACGTGGCTGCGCGCGCTCCAGTTCTACGTGGCCCAGCAGGGCGACACGGCCACGGCCGCCGTGACGCTGCAGAAGGCATTGCAGGCGCTGGCGCCGCACAAGCACGTGGCCGTGATTCTCAAGTACGGCCAGCTCCTGTTTGAACACGGCGCGCTCGACAAGGCGCGGACCATTTTCGAGGGCGTGCTGGCCAACTACCCCAAGCGTCTGGATCTCTGGAACGTCTACCTGGACAAGGAGATTAAGTGCAATGGCGGCGACGCCGACCACGTGCGCGCGCTCTTTACGCGGTTGCTCGCGATGGACTTTACGGCCAAGAAGATGAAGTTCCTGTTCAAAAAGTTTGTGGCGTTTGAGCAGACGCACGGCGACCGCGACAGCGTCGAGCGCGTCAAGCAGCTCGCCAAGGACTTTGTGGCGCAGGCCGCGAGCGCGACGTCCTAGAAACGTAGGACCATAGATAGAAGAGTGTGAGGGGCGAATGTATACTGTGTGTCTAGCAAGTGTGGTGGGCTGTTCATTGAAGAGCGGCTGGAAATAGGCGGGCTGTCAACGGGGCGTGGGAACGAAACGGCTCAAGCGTGAGCAAGTGACTGAATGACAGAGACAACAGCGGCATGACGCGGAGATCCTCAGCGTTGGCACGCGTCGCCGTGGACGCCACACCTCCAGCAGCCACGCGAGCGTCACGTGTGTACTACCACTCGACCGTTGTGGACGCAGCCGAGGACGCGGGAGCGACCCCGACGCCAGTCGGTGCGCCGCCGCGCCATGGCCTCCGTGTCTCCCTCTCCCTAGCGGACGAGCTCAAGGTCCGCAAGACGTCGGCACTGCTCACGCGCACCAGTCTCCACGCACTCGTGCAGCCTCCCACCGCAGAGCCGTTCAGGCACAAGTTCTTCCACGCAGCCGAGACTGCCTCGTCCTCGTCTGGCGTGCGCCGCTGGCTGCGCGTCCAGATCAAGACGACGCGCTCTCGCGCGCTGCTCTACAGCGTCGTGCTGCTCGACGTGGTCGCGCTCGCGCTGGACGAGCGCACGGGCGACGCGCCCACGCTCTTCACGCTCGTGGACGTGCTCTGCACGCTGCTGCTCATGCTCGAGGTCGTGCTCAAGTCGCTCGCCTTCGGCTGGGTCACTGGCCCCACGGCCTACTTCTCGCCCAGCAAACGCCTCTGGCGAGCGCTTCACGTGCTGCTGCTCGTGCTGAGCCTGCTGAGCCACGCGTGCGGCCACCCGTGGCGCATTCTCCGCGGGCTCAAGACCGTGCGCTGCCTCACGCTCACGGCGGGGCTGCGCCGCATCCTACGCTCGCTCGCGCGCGCCGTGCCCTTTCTCGCCAACGTGGCCACGCTCGCGCTCTTCTTTCTCTTTGCCTTTGCCATCTTTGGGCTCGAGGCCTACCGGGGCACGTTCCGCCACGAGTGCCAACTGGGCCAAGGCCATGGCACGGCGTCGGCGCTGCCACGCCAGTACTGCTCGGCCAATGAGAGCTGCGTCGCGCCGCTCGTGTGTGGCGTGGTGGCGTCGTCGTCGTCGCACATCAACTTTGACTCGGGTGTGTCGTCGCTCTTCCTCGTCTTCCTCGTGGTGGCGCAGGACGGATGGGTCGGCGACATCATGCAGCCCGTGGTCGAGGCCACGTCGCGGCTCTCGAGCCTCTTCTTCGTCGCCATCGTCGCGTCTATGGTCTTTCTCGTCGTGAACCTCTTCGTCGCCGTCATCACGACGTCCTTCATGAACTTTTCCGTCGACGCGTCGCGCAGCAAGGACGATCCGCACCTGGACGGACACAGTGTTAATGACGCGACCAGAGGCGACGACGCCAGCAGTACGACCACTCCCCTCACACCCGCGCGAGGCTCCATGGTCAAGATGGACCCCGTGGAAGAGGCCACGCGCGTGAGTCTCATCATGGGCGCCACGCTCGCGATCGAAGAGTCCATTCACCAGCAGCAGCAGCCGACAGAGCAAGACAGGACGCAAGCACAGCCGCACACCCCGCACGAAAAGCCCACGGCGATCGTGCGGCTGCTGGCGCGGACGCGGCATTTCCACTCGCTCCACGACTTCACGGTCGACGCGACGCTCGAGCTGCTGCAAAAGGCATCCCCCGTGGACGAGCTGCTGCTCGCACAACGAGCGGGGCCGCGCGGCAGCACCGGCCAAGCCTCCGCAGAAACTGGGTCTCGCCTTACGACGGCCAAGCCGGCCGACACCGCCACCTCGGCGCTCGCCGATGCGGTACACTCGCCGCGTCGCTCGTGGCGCCACGCGTTCGAACGCGCCGTGCTCTCCAAGCGCTTCGACGACGCCATCACGGGCTGCATCGTCGTCAACACGGCGTTCCTGCTCGTCGAGTTCCGCGACATGCCCGCGTGGGTCGCCACGCTGCTCTCGATCAGCGAGTACTTCTTCGGCGCCGTTTTTCTCGGCGAGATGCTCGCGCGCATCGTCGCGCTGCGCGGCCTGCGGCGGTACCTCGCGTCTACGGAGCGGTGCTTCGACTTCATCGTCGTGGTCTGCACAAGCGTCAACATGGTGCTCAACAACCTCCCCGACTCGCGCTTCTCGGGGCTCAACTCGGTCTCGTCGCTGCGCACGCTGCGCGTCGGGCGGCTCATGCTCAAGTGGGACGGCACGCGCAAGCTCATCGAGTCGGTGCTCAAGTCGTCGCGCGGCGTGCTCGACGTTGTGGCCTTTCTCATTCTCTTCCAGGTCGTCACGTCCATCTGGGCCATGCAGCTCTTTGGCGGCGGCCACCTCACGCGTGGCGGCGTCGTGCCGCGGTGGAACTTTGACTCGTTCCCACGCGCCTTTCTCACGCTGCTCCAAGTGATCACGGCCGACCAGTGGGCCTCCATTGCGTACGACGCCGTGGACGCCGACGACTCGCACGCGCTGCTCGTGCCGTTTCTCATTCTCATCTTTATCGTCGGCCAGTACGTGCTGCTCAACCTCTTTATCGCCGTCATTCTCGAGAACTTTGCCATCTCCGAAGAAGAGGCGTACCAACTGCAGCTCGCGCAAATCATCGCGGTCCCCAAGGAGCTCGACATCTACGAAAAGATCGAAGAGCAGGGCGTGCGCGCCTTTGGCGAGATGGAGCAGCTCGACAACGTGAGCAACGTCAAGCTGCGCATGTTCCTTGGGCTCGACGGCGGAGCAGAAGGAGACGGAAGCGACTCGGCGACGGCCTCAACGACCTGGAGAACGCCGTCCGTGCTGTTCGCCGACCGCGTGGTCGCCACGGGCCGCCAGTGGTGCCAGCGGCTCGCGACCAGCAGTGCATTCCACCGCGTCGTGCAGCTCATGATCCTCGTGAGCTGCGTCACGCTCGTGCTGGACGAGCCGCACCCCGAGATGCTCGTGGAGCCGCCCAGCGAGCGCCGCGTGCTGGCGCTCCGCACGCTTAACCGGCTCGCACTGGCCGTGTTCCTCGTCGACTTTGCCGCCAAGGTCGGCGCTCATGGCTTTGGCGTCGGCTACCTCCTTGTGCATCTCTTCCGCCGCGACGACGCGCTCGGGTACGTGGCCACGCAGGCGTACATCGAAGACAAATGGAACCAGCTCGACTGCGTGCTGCTCACTCTCACGCTCGCCGACGAGCTCGCGGGTGACGCGGCCACGGGCGGCCTCACGCGCGTCTTCCGCGCCGGTCGCGTGCTGCGGCCGCTGCGCATCCTGAACCACCACGACGAGATGAAGCAGATCCTGAGCGCCGTCGCGCACTCGCTGCCGCACGTCGGCAACGTCTTTGGGCTCTGCGCCATCGTCTACGTCATCTTCGGCGTCGTCGGCCGCTCGCTCTTCAGCGGCCGCTTCTTCGCCTGCAACGACCCGCAGGTGCAGACCATGGACGCATGCGTCGGCGTCTTCCAGGTCGCGCTCGACAGTGACGACGACACAGCTCCGGTCCTGCTGCTCACGCCGCGCGTGTGGCAGAACGCGCGGTTCTCGTTCGACAATATCGGCGCCGCCTTTCTCACGCTGCTGGAAATGACGTCGCTCAAGTGGATCGACAAGACGTTTCTCGCCATGGACATTGCTGGCCCGGGCGCGCAGCCGTCGCGCGACGCGTCGCCGGGCCACGCGCTCTTCTTCGTGCTCTTCGTCTACCTCGGCGCACTCTTTGTCATTCGCCTCTTTGTCGGCGTGCTCGTCGAGCAGTTCCAGCGCAACAACGGCACGCAGATGCTCACCGAGAGCCAAAAGTCCTGGGTCGACCTTGAGAAGTTCGTGCTCCTGCTCAAGCCCCAGCCGCGCATCCCGCGCCCGCGCACGCGGCTCCAGAACGCGCTCTACGAGCTATGCGAGCACCGGTACTTTGCGCGCGCCATCGCCGTCGCCATCCTGCTCAACGTCGCGCTGCTGCTCTTCAATCCAGCCGGCAAGACGACAGCGGAGGAAGACCCGCGGTCGACGGCGTCGTTCGAGGCCGTCGAGATGCTCTTTCTCGGCGTCTTTCTCACCGAGGCGCTGCTCAAGACGCTGGCGTTTCGCCACTACTACGTGCTGAGCGCGACCGGCGCGTTCGAGCTGCTCATTCTCGGCGGCTCGCTCGCGGCCTACGCGCTGGCCACAGGTATCCACGGGCTCCTCCAGGCCGGCCGCGTCTTCCGCATGATGCGCGTGCTGCGCTTCGTGCGGCTCAACAAGGGCGTCTACGCCGTCTTCCAGACCTTCCGCGCGAGCCTGCGGCCCATCGGCCACATTTTCTTTCTGCTGCTCATGATCTTCTTCATCTTTGCCGTCGTCGGGCGCCAGCTCTTTGGCGGCGTGCGCCTCGGCGACAGCATGAACCGCTTCTCCAACTTCCGCACCTTTGGCTCGTCCTTCCTGCTGCTCTTCCAGATCATGGCCGGCGACGACTGGCACCTCACCATGACCGACTGCATGCGGGCCGCGCCCTTTTGCGTGGACCGCGAGAACGCCGGGACGGGCACGAGCGAGTCGGACTGCGGCAGCCCCGCCGCGGCCGTGCTCTACTTCGTCACGTACATCACGCTCGTCGTCTTCTTCCTGCTCAACCTCTTTATCGCCGTCGTACTCGAGAACTTTCGCAGCTGCTACCTGCAGAACGACGTGTGTCCCATCTCGCTGGCAGACTTTGAGACGTACCGCCAAGTGTTTGCCAAGTACGACGTCGACAGCGCCGGCGCGTTCCCGCTCTGGCAGCTCGGCCGGTTCCTGTCGGACCTGCCACCGGGCCTGCGCGTCGAGCAGCGGCACCACCGCCTGGCGTTTCTGCAGCTGCGCTCGCAGGCGCAGGCGCTGCTCGAGAGCTGGCAGCAGCAGCGCAGCAAGCGGCCCTTCTTCAACGAGCTGCTGCGCGCGCTGTGTATCCACCAGCTCGGCATTCGCTGTCTGCCGTACGAGCAGCAGCGCGACCGCGTCAAGCAGATCTTCATCTACAAGGCCAAGGTCGCCGAGATGCTCGTCGAGGCCACGATGAAGGGCCACGTGCAGCGCTGGCGCCAGAGGAGAGAGCGAGCGAGAATGGACCTGCTACGGCAACGGATGGTGCCCGAGACGGCGCTGGCCGTGGCCGTGGGGAGAGACCGGGCGGAGATCACCACGAACAGGATGGCAGTAAGTGAGACCGTCGCGAAAGATGAGACTGAAGTCTCAGCAGAGACGAGGCCTGAGTTGCAGCAGCAGGGGCCGCTGGCGTCTTCAGTCGTACAGGCAGAGGAGCTCTCGCAGCTCGCCACCCAAGCGACGCAGGAGGACCGTGGATCTAACAGGCCCCACAGCCAACGCCAGCGATCTCCCCACAAGCACCATCATCGTCATAAGCACAAGAAAAAGTCCAGGGAGATGAATGCGGAGATCACGCCGGGGACAGAAGACGCCACTCGTGGGGACCCACCAACGCTCGTGCCCAAGCACGATCATCCGCCTCTGTACGCGCCGCGACGGCAGCCCAAGATGACCCACAAGGTCGTTCCCACAGGATGAAAAAAAAGACCACCACGCCTGTATTGACGGCCACGACGCGCTCCTCCTCCTCCTCTTCTCCCCTTCCCTCTTCTGCTCGCTCCTCTTACAGCTCGGCAAACGACCGGATCTCCTGGAACGCGTGGTCCGCTGGCAGCGGCGCATTCCCCGGCCGCACCGAGAGCACGGCGTCCATACCGGCAGCCCGCGCCGCCTCGGCCTCTTGGATCACGTCGGTCACAAAGAGCACGTCCTTGCCGCTGTCGACGCCGAGACTCAAGAGAATCTCCTTGTAGCTCTCCGTCTCGCGCTTGTGGCCGACCTTGGTATCGAAGTACACGCTCAGCAGCGGGCGCAAGTCGCCGTGGTTTGAGTACTGAAACAGCGCGCGCTGGGCGCCCCGAGAGCCCGACGAGTAGATGCCCACGCGGACGTGACGCGCCGCCATGCGCGCGAGAAAGTCGGGGACGTCGTCGTAGACAATGGACTGGAGCGTGCCACTCGTGTAGCCACCGTCCCAAATGTGGCCCTGCAGCGACTTGAGCGACGGGATCTTGCGGTCGGCCGCAATGTTCCAGTGCACGTACGCGACGAGCGACGCGACGACGGCGTCTTTGGCAGCCGCGGCGTCTGCCACGCGTGTCACGTCCGCGAGCGACGCGTCGTGCTGGTCCGCCTCGGCCTGCTGCCTCAGCGCCTGCACGTCGGCCTGGGTCGTCGGGGTCTCCCACGTCGACGTGAGAAAGTCGTGGGCCTGGTGCTTGGCGTACGGAAACAGCACGTCGTGGACAAACGTGATGGGCGTCGTTGTGCCTTCAATGTCCAGCAGCACGTACTTGTACTGCGTCGCCAGCGTCGTCGCGACCTCGTCATTCTCCACACGCAGTCGCTTGCGGCTGGGCACACTCTCCCCCACGGGCGGTGGCGCGACGGTCCAGTCGATCCCGAGCTTGTGCATGTCGAGCGCGACCTCGAAGAGGTAGTGGAGACACTCGCCGTGGCGCTTGGCGCTTTCCCACGAGTCGCCCCAGACGTAAATGCCGTGGCGCCGCACGAGCACGGCCGAGGCCTTGGGGTACTGGGCGATCGCGGCGGCGAGCGACTCGGCGAGCTCCGACTCGCGGGCCGTGTTTTCAATAATGGGGATCACAAGCTCGTCGTGGTACCCGTGGCCGGCGAGGCCCTTGATCATCTCTTGGTGCGAGATACGGAACTCGCGCTTGCCGTCGCACAGCGCCGTCACCATGTTGCAGGAAAAGCCGTGGCTGTGGAGCACGGCGCCGGCGCGGCGCAGGCGGTAGGCGTGGAGAAAGAGCGGCGAGCAGTCCGAGAGCTTGGGCGCGCGCGCCGTGCCGGGCTTTTGGCTCGGCGCGTCCAGGATCGCGCCGTCCAGATCCAGGAGGTACAGGTCGTCCGGAGCGATGCGTTCCTTCTGGACGCCCGACGGCGTCATGTAGATGCGGTTGCCGTACCGGATGCTGATGCTGCCGCCCGTGCCCGTGACCCATCCGGCCGAGTAGAACTGGCGGCACAGTTCGCAGATGAGCGAGCGGTACGAGTGGTACTGGACGATCTCCAGCGCGTCCGACGGCTTCTGGAAGCGAGGGACAATGGCCGTGGACGCGGTGGGCTTTTCCCGGAGCACGAGCGTGGCGTCGGACGGCAGCGTCGCGTCCGGGACGAAGCGGCGCGAGACGGTGCCGTCGACGTCGAGCACGACGCCTGGCGACAGCAGCACGCGCACCCAGGCGTCGCCGGCGTCACGCACGTCCAGCAAGACGCGTCCAGACGAGACGGCGTACCGCGTGGCGTCGTTGCGCGTGTGCTCGACGAACAGCTCGGGCGACAACGAGCTGAGTTCCAGCGTTGCGGCGTCCAGAGCCACGGGCACGACGCCGATTTCGCGGAGGATGCACAGCGAGGCACGCTCTCGCTCGCTGTCGAGGTACCGCGGGCGCAGCGCGTGCTCCAGGTCCGCAGCGGAGAGCGACGAGTTGCGCATATTAGTAGTCCAATTATCGAATGGCGGCAGGAGCTGCTGGATATGGATGCGTTTTTAGCCAATAGGAGTGACGTTCGGAGCCTTTGGCAAAATAGACCCGTACCACAATAATTGCGTGATGAACGACAATAAATTGGCGGGATAGACCCTGCGAGACCGCATGAGATGGGGGTGCAAAAAACGCTGCATGGGATATGCGGGTTGAGAGGTTTTAGACGGGTGAAGTTCTTTTGAGGGGATACGGAACAGAACCCGTTGTTTTCTCTGGCTTGAACTATCGCGTTAGACGGGATCGCCATCGCCGTCGCCGCTTGGAATCAAGGAGGGGGGAAGCAGCGGCTGAAGAAGGCCGCGTGATTGTCTTCCTCAGCGCAATACACCTTCGGAATCCCTCGCCCCGGCGCCAACCCATCAACACCGACGCTGGCGCGTGCATGGAGATAGACGCGTTGGCGATCTAACCCGCGGTTACGTTGTCGAGACGCACTTCATTTGGTGCAAGGGGTCTAATCAGCATAGAGCAGCGCGAGACACATAGCCAGCATGTGGCGGTGCGTTTACCCTGCCAATGTTGGGAATTGAAGGGGAGGAGGAGATTCTAATCGTGTCCATTGCAGTCCACAGTCGGCGAAGAAGATCTCCAAGGAGGCAGAAAATGGCGCTGGCGGCGACGATGACGATGCGTCGTCGGCCAAGCTGCCGCCCGGCTGGACGCGCAAGGAGAGCAAATCCCAGAAGGGCCGGTATTACTACATCTCACCAAGCGGCAAGACTCAGTGGGTCCCGCCGACCACGTCCCCGACGCCGTCCGCAGCGTCCACCAAGGCATCCACGGCGTCCACAGCTTCCTCGTCCGCAGCCACAGCGGCCGCCGCGGCGGCGAAACGCGAAAAAGGTTTAGACGCGGTCTATGGCGTATTTTTTTTCTTCGTTTAGTGGTCTAAGTCGTATTCTCTGGTGTATTAGTCCAAATCCAGTACAATTGGGTCCACGAGATCGAGATCGAGTTTGGCGAGGGCCGCCTGGGCGTGAGTCTGCGCGAAGTGCGGCAGCTCGACACGATCCCGCACCCGCAGTTCCAGGCCGAGGTGGACGATCTCCCCAAGGTCAATGGCAAGGCCGGGCCGGCCGAGCTCTACAACTGGAGCGTCAAGCCGCCCAAGCGCCTCACGATCGGCATGCGCATCACGTTCATTGACTCGACGTCGCTCGCGGGCTTCACGTACAAGGAAGTCGTGGACAAGCTCAAGCGCGCGTCGAGACCCGTGAAGCTCAAGTTTGCCGATGTGGACCAAGGCACGCTCGAGGAGAACCCGGAGGCGCGGCAGCGGCTCGAGCAGCAGGCGACGGCCCAGGCGCCCAAGAAATCCAAGTATCTCGAGCAGAAGCAGGCCTACACGCGCGTGCTCGTGACGAGCGAGCTGCACACGGAGCTCTGGACCATTGAGACCAAGAAGCTCGACCGGCAGCAGCGCGTGCTGCAGACCAAGTGGACGACCGTGTCGAACGAGTACGATGCACTGAATGCGCGCCGCATTGAGCTCCAGAAAGACCACGACAAGCTCTTGAGCGACAAGCAGCACTATGGGCAAATGATCAAGCAACTCAAGGCCCAGGAAAGCCACGAGGTGGGCAACCCCGAGTTTGTCAAGGCCAACGATCTCGCCAAGCGCCACGCCGAACTCACGGACGATATTACGAAAATGGGCTCGGGCAACAAGCGGCTCCGGAAAGAAAAAGTGACGCTGCAGCTCACGCTCGATGAGCTCGAGAATGAACTGGCCAAGCTGAGCAAGAGCGGCGGCGACGAGGACGACAAGGCGAACGACGACGATTTGTTCTTTGGCATTGATCCCGCGGCCCCACCGGCCGACCAGTTGGCGGCGCTCCGCAAGAAAATCCGGTTCATGGACGACGAGCTCGTCAAGGAGCAGCGCAAGGCCGCGCGCGTGGAGAAGGAGATGGAGCAGCTCAACCGCCACTTGAGCAAGCTCTCCATGTCGTCGTCGTCATCGTCGTCTCGGTCTCGAAACGATGCGCGCGACCGTGACAGTGCCAAGGCGGGTGGCGAGTCTTCTTCTTCGGCTCGGGACAGTGCGCGTGCGAGCGACCGCGATCGCGGCGACAAGCCGTCGGACGTGGCCGGGCTCGAGATGCGGATCCTCGACCTGCGGAAGAAGCAGCGGGCTGCCGTCGAGTCGATCTCGAGGGCGGCAAAGGAAGGCGACAAGGAGCTCGCACGTGAGGGCCAGAAGAAGCGCAAGGCCATCAAGGAGGAGCTCGCCCGCGCCCAGGACGCTCTGCAGGCGCTCAAGGCCGCAGCGGCGGACGGCCGAGAGGAGCCCTCACGCGGTGCTGACCGCCGCCGCAAGGAATCGGCGGCGAGTGCCGCTGGTGGGGGCCACGGCAACAGACATCATTCATCGGCGGCGCCGCCACATTCTTCTCACGCTCAGTCCAGGACGATGTCGACCGCCGAGGTCGCGACTGGCGTCCCCGCAGCAGCCGCAGCAGTGTCTACGCCCAACCAAAAGAAGCAGGTCCAAGAAGAGCCCAAGATGCCGACGCTCAGTGGCTTCTTGGAGAAGGGACCGACCGAGTGGAGCGGCCGTGGGCTCATCCGCAACATGAAGACGATGCGTGGCGCGCGAGAGCGGTGGTGTGAGATTTGTGCAGACGGCAAACTGCGGTACTACAAGCGGCGCGGCGACGAGGAAGTCCGCGGTGAGATTGATCTCGCGGACGCGAGCTTTGAAGTCACGTGCGAGGATCTCCAGCGCGGCAAAGAGTTTGTGCTGTGCACGTCGGACCAGCAGTCGCACTTCTTCACGAGGAGCAACGACGAGCTCCAAGTCTGGGTGCGCACGCTGCGGGCCGCGAACGCGTTCCTCAAGAACAAGGGCCAGATCGAGTCGATCGCGAGGAAGCTGGACGCGGCCGACAAGAAGCATGGGAATGGCGGCTATGACGACGAAGAGCAGTTTTACGGCCGCGCGACCCTGGGCTTTTAGAAGGAGAAAGAGTATGGATGCTGTTGGATGTTGGCGTGCGAGAATAAACTGAAAACGAGAAAATGAAGAAAAAACGCATTTCGATCCAAATCAAAACCAGGAGCATTTAGGTATCATAGTAGGAGAGCTAATGTTGGAGAACGCCCGCACTTCAGTGGAGAGACAAAGGATGAAATGACGTTGCGGGGGTTACTGTGTAGTTGAGGAAAAAGAATGAAAGGTGACGGTGTCTACAGTACAAAGTACTTGTCTTCGCCCTGGGTCTGTCGACGGTTCTGGCCGCCCTCCCACTCCATCTGGCTAGAGTTGCCCGAGCGTCGGCTCGCACGGTCGTCGCTTGGCTTGCGCACGCGGGTCGAGTTGCGGTTGCCGTATCGGTACCACGACACGCCCGTGGCACGGGCCGTCTCGACGTCGTTCACGACCCGTGTGCTGAGTGACTTGGTGAACTGCTGCAGGGCAAGCGTGCTGTCGCCCAGGTCGGTGGCGTTGTCGCGCGCGGCCTCGATAGACGTGTGGCGGATGCTGGCCGGCACACGCAAGCTAATGGACTTCTTCTTGAGCTGCGGCGCCGCTGCGTCGTCGTCGTCAGAGTGGTCATCCGTCTTGTTGACCATCTCCGAGAACAGACCGCCCTTGCGGACTAGCTCTTCGTAGCGGCCTTCTTCAGCCACACGACCCTGATTCAGCACGAGGATCAAGTCGGCATTCACTGCCGTGGACAGACGATGGGTCACCGACAGAATGGTCATGTTCATCTTGCTCGAGAGGCGTTCCAGCGTCGACACGATCGACGCTTCAGTCTCTGGGTCCAAGGCACTTGTGGCTTCATCCAACAGAAGCAGACTCGGCTTGCGGCAGAGAGCACGAGCCAAGCACAGTCGCTGCGCCTGGCCGCCCGACAAGTTCGCCGTCGCGTGCTGACCGACAATTGTGTTGTAGCCGTCCTTCAGGTCGCGGATAAAGTGACACTCCGCCAAGTGAGCAGCCTCCTCACACTCGGCGTCGGTCGCGGTCGTGTTACCGTAGCGAATGTTGTCATAGATGGTACCGTTCAGGATTCCACCGTCCTGAAACACAACGGCCATTTGGTTCATAAACGACGTCTTCGAGAAGTTGAAAATGTCGTGTCCGTCAATGCGGATGGCACCGCCGTCGGCTTCCTGGAACTGCATCAGACACGCGAGAAGAGTACTCTTACCACAGCCCGAAGGACCGACAATGCACGTGTACGAGCCGCGCGGGACAGTCGCGGACAGTTCGTTGAGGATGTACTTCTCCGTCGACTTGTCGTACTTGAACACGAGCTTCTCGACGCGCAAGTCCTTCTGCATCTTTGGCAAGCTGGGGAGGTTCTTGTCCGAGTCATTGTCGCTCGCAGACGTCGCGCCCAAGCCAACAATGATATCGTCGAGACGCTGCAAGCTACTGGCGTTACCGATGGCAACACGCATGAAGCCACCGAGCGTCGTGACGGGGTTCGACACACGCTGCAGCAGCGTCATGAAGCCAAAGAATTCACCGGCCTTGATGCGGTCGTTCGGGTATGTGTTGCCGTTCCAGACCTTCATCGCCAGCGCCGCCGTCATGATTGCCGTGAAAATGTACATGGCCGATTCAATGTAGATCTGCACAATGCTCGACCAGAAATCCTTCGAGAACTGGGCCTTGCGCAGCGTCGCGCACATGTTCTTGAAACGCTCCATGAGCGGCTCCTGGATCGCGTACGCACGCACAACCTTCTGGCAGCTCACGGCATTCTGGAACTCGGCCGCGACGTACGCGTTCTTGGACGCAAATTCCTTGGAGCGCAGACCGGCAAAACCCTGCGGACCACTTGACAAGAGGATCGCGGTGAAGGCGAACGCCATGACACCGATCGGGTACTTCATGTAGAGCGCGTAGCCGAACCCAAAGCAGACGGCGATCAGCGGGTTGAGCAAGTTCCAGAACACGGACTGCCACAGCGAGTTCACACGTGCGACATCACTCGAAAACAAGTTGTTGAGGTCACCTTCCGAGCGTTCAGCGAAAAAGTTGGTGTTCTGGCGAAGGATGATCGCCAGCAGACTGCCCTGGACGCGCTCCGTGGCCTTGGCAATCATTTTGGACTGGAAGTAGCCGATCGCGTAGTCACCAATCACAAACGGGACACTGAGTCCGAGCAGACCGAGGATGCCGAACCTGAAAACACTCTCATCGGGGTCTGGCTGGCCAGACAGGGTCTCGAACGCGTCCGAGAGACGCGACTGGAAGTAGGCCATGAGCGGACTGATGGACGCGTTCACGCAGGCCACGAGGATACACAGCATGAGATCAAAGACCTGGTTGGACCAGTGGGACATGGTGCTGCGCACGACGTCAAAGACCCCGTACGCGACCGTGGACGAGCTGGCGTCAATGTCGCGCAAGTGCGCGAGGAACTCGGTCGCCGAGAGCGTCGCGGGGCGGTATCGCAGCGCGCGCTCCAAGAAGCTCATGAGCTCGTTGCGGCTCATGTCGCCCGAGTCCCGACCGCAGATGATCAGCAAATCCGTCTCCATCATTTCGATCGCGAGCGCCGTGATCCCGGGAATACGCGCGAGTGACGCCCGCAGCGACTCGATGGAAATGCGAATGTGGTCGCCGTTGGCGCGAAACTTGTGGAGCTTCTTGGAGAACGTACGCGCACGCGGCTTGAGGATGAGACGCAGTGCGAGCAGGCAAATGTAGCCGAGCGTAATGTCGAATTCGTGCTTCGGGAGCTTGTATCGCCCGGCGAGCAGCGCGCCCATGCCGAGGACACACAGCAAGTCGGCAATGTTCGAGTGGGACCGCAGCAGCGCCGACCGCAGGCCGCAGATACGAATCACCATGTCGACGAGGTAGCACACCATGAAGCCCGAGGAAAAGTACCGCGAACTCTCGGCCGCGACTTCTTCGCTAAAGTAGTGGCCCACTTTGCCTTCCTTGGGCGTGAACGACACGGCGAGCAGCTGAACAAAGAAATCGAGGAAGATGCCAAAGGCCTCCGAGTAGTGCCACTTGCGCGAGTCGATGATGCGCAGGAAGAAGACACGGCTCGACGCGGCCGTGGCGCCGCGCGCGCCCGCGCCGCCGGCTTTGATCGTCCGCGGGTCGGACGCGTCGGGCAGCGCGCCGCCAATCTTGACGAACGCGTCGCCGCCGCCCTGGTCGTAGTTGGGCGTCTCGGTCGCCATGGAGAGATAGGGGGAGTCGAGAGACGTGGTGGTTTCCCTTTTCCTTGTGTGTCGGGGGAGTATTTCCGCCCTTCAATGGAAATGGAGATTGGTGCCGCGGAGAAGCGCGGCCGCCGGGTTGTTGGTTTTTTGGCTGAAGGGGACCTGGCTCTTCCGAAGGCCAGTCGATAGATGTGTTGTGAGTATGTATGGTTCCCCGAGCCCTAATCATCCGGTTCATATCAGTCCAACGGAGTTGCATGCGTTTATGAAGGTCCAGGATACGTAGTTTTCCCATCTGGGTTGCTGACGAAGAGTCAATTGGATTGATTATCACAGTTTACTGAGTGAGGGGTAGGGTATAACGGACGATTTCAGGTTTCCAGCCGGCAGCATTTCTTGAGGCCGTTTCGTGCCAGGCTCGTTATTTTCTCTGTTCTGACCAAAGGTCGCTTTTGTGAGAATGCGACGACGCAAATCGACTTTGAGACCATGGCTATTATTCGAGATAAAGGGCTTCCTTGCATGGTTGTATTATGTTTTTTTGTTCCACAGGGAAACACTTGGTAACGGCAAATTGAAAGTGCATACTCAACCACCCTCGACTATTTCTGTGAGCATAGATTTGCTGTCGCATGTCGTCAAACTTGCGCAAGCGATACACCCCAAGACCAGTTCTGGTCCATGTATCCAATTTTTCTGCTATCATCCAATCAATTCATGTTTTAACATGTATTGATTGGATGATAGCAGAAAAATTGGAAACAGAGTATATTAATACTCTTTTTCCAATTTTAAAAATACTCTGTTTCCTCAAGACTAAGTTCTGATTCCTTATCGTTTCTCCCAAATTGAGTATGTATCAAATTTGGGATAGACTCTTTAGTGGTTATTTCTAAATCTAAGACTCCTAAAACCAAAAAACTGAGTATGTATCCAGCTCCGACTCTAATAAGGCAGTGCTGCTTCGTGATGGCGAGTGCGATATGGAGTCCATCCACTTTTCATGCACACGTCCTGTCGTCCTGAATGGGGGAATATCAAATCGTATCATTCGAAATAGAGTTTACTAGACAATCTGACTGCACCTGAAGGGGAAAAAGGGCGACGCCCTGTGTCGCTGATCGATGGGCATCAGATGCCACTGCTCGACTTCTTCTCTACAGCACAAAGTACTTGTTCCGCTCTTCCTCACTCGTGTGGCTCGCGCCGGACATTGCCGTGCCTCGGTTCGGGTAGTCGGGATACTGGTCGCCGCCGAGTAGACTGAGGTTGCCAGACCGCCTATCCTCAGTGTTTTGGCGACTCCGCGTCGCTGCCACACGGGAACTGAGCGTGCGCGTGAACTGCTGCAGCGCCAGTGCGCTCTGTCCCGACTCGCTGATCGTGTCTATCGACTGATGGCGACCGACCGACGTGTGGCGGCCCGTCGTCGGCTTCTTTACAGCCAACGGTGTTGCTGCTGGCCCGATGCTGTTGTTATTGTTATTGTTGTTGTTGTTGTTGTTGTTGTTGTCACCGTTGCTGTCCGTGTGGTTGTTGACCATGTCGGCAAACAGGCCACCCTTGCGCACGAGGTCGTCGTATCGGCCTTCTTCAGCCACACGTCCCTGGTTCATGACCAAGATCTGGTCGGCGTTCATGGTCGTTGCGAGACGGTGGGTCACCGAGATGATTGTCATGTTCATCTTGCTCGCCAGCCGTTCGAGTGTCGACACGATCGACGCCTCAGTTTCTGGATCCAACGCACTCGTCGCTTCGTCCAGCAGCAACAAACTCGGCTTGCGGCAGAGCGCGCGTGCCAAGCACAGACGCTGCGCCTGGCCGCCAGACAATCCCGTAAGCGCATGCTGGCCGACGATGGTGTTGTAGCCGTCTTTGAGGTCGGAGATAAAGTGGCACTCGGCCGCACGTGCTGCTTCTTCGCACTCGGCGTCGGTCGCATTAATGTTGCCGTACCGGATGTTGTCATAGATGGTGCCGTTGAGAATGCCACCGTCCTGGAAGACGACCGCGGTTTGGTTCATGAACGACGCCTTCGAGAAGTTGAAAATGTCTTGGGTGTCAAGTCGGATCGCGCCGCCATCAATCTGCTGAAACTGCATCAGACACGCCAGCAGTGTACTCTTACCACAGCCCGAAGGACCGACGATGCACGTGTACGAGCCACTCGGAATAGTCGCCGACAAGTCTGCCAGCACGTACGGGCGGTCCGAGGCCTTCTCGTACTTGAAGAAGATCTTTTCAAGCTTGAGTTCCTTGGTCATCTTCGACAGACTGGGCAGATTCTTGTCTGAGCTGTCGTTGTTCTTGGTGGACTGGCCCAGTCCCAGGATGATGTCATCGACGCGCTGCAGACTACCGGCGTTGTTGATCGCGACTCGCATGAACCCACCGAGTGTCGTCACGGGGTTGGACACGCGCTGCAGCAGTACCATGTAGGCAAAGAAATCACCCACGAGGATCGCGTCTTCCGGGTACAGGGCGGCGTTCCAGACCTTGAGCGACAGCGACGCCGACATGACGACCGTGAAAATGAACATGGCCGACTCGATGTAGATCTGCACAATGCTCGACCAAAAGTCCTTGGAGAACTGCGCCTGCCGCAGCGTTACACACGATGCCTTGAAGCGGCCCACGATCGTGTCTTGGACTCTGTAAGCGCGGATGACCTTTTCACAGCTGATGGCATTCTGGAAGTCGGCCGCGACGTACGCGTTCTTCATGGCAAACTGCTTGGACTTGATGCCAGCTTTGCCCTGCGGACCACTGGTCAAGATGATGAACGTGAACGCGATCGCCATGACGCCGATTGGGTACTTCATGTAGATCGCGTACGCGAACCCAAAGCTCACCGAGATGATCGGGTTGAACAGATTCCAGAACACAGCCTGCCACAGCGCGTTGACGCGTGCGATATCACTGGCAAAGACGTTGTTGAGATCGCCCTCGGACCGTTCCTGGAAAAAATTGGTGTTTTGGCGTAGCACGATCGAGAGCATCGTGTTTTGCATGCGCTCGGTGGCCTTGGCAATCATCTTGGATTGGAAATAGCCAATCGCATAGTCTCCGACGACAAACGGAATGCTGAGCGCCAGGAGGCCAAGCACGCCTTCATTAAACACGTTCTCATCGGCATTATTCCGCCAGATCGTCGTGAACGCGTACGAGAGCCTCGCGAGGAAATACGCCATGCCCGGACTGATGGCGGCGTTCACGCAGACCACGATAAAGCAGAAAAACAGGTCCACGACCTGGTTGGACCAGTGCCCAAACGTGCTGTGCACGACGTCGCCGACACTGTAGACGACTTGCGAGGTCGTGGCGTCAATGTCCCGTAAATGTGCGAGGAAATCCGTGGCTGACAGCGAGTGCGGTCTGTACCGAAGCGCTCTCTCCAGAAAGCTCATGAGCTCGTCTCGGCTCATGTCGCCCTGGTCGCGGCCGCAGATGATGAGCAAATCTGTCTCCATTTTCTCGATCGCGAGCGCCGAGATGTCGGGAATCCGAGCCAACGAGGCCCGGAGCGACTCGATCGAGATGCGAATGTGGTCGCCGTTGGCTCGGAACTTGTGGAGCTTCTTGGAGAACGTCCGCGCGCGCGGCTTGAGCACGAGCCGGAGAGCGGCCAGGCAGATGTACCCAAGCGTGGCGTCGAACTCGTACGGCTTGAATTTCGGGTAGTACCGCGCGCCGATCGTGGCGCCCATAAGGAGGATCACGAGGAAGTCGGCAATGTTGGACCGCGACCGCAGCAGCGCCGACCGCAAGCCACAGAGGCGCAGAAAGAGCGCGACGATGTAGAAGACCATGCACCCGGAGGAGACGTACCGCGCGTACACTGCTTCTTTCATGTCACTAAAGTACTTGCGGTTGACTGCGAGATTGCCAGTGGGCGACGGCACCAAGTAGGTTTTCGGGAGAAACGCGCACGAGAGCATTTGGACCACGAGGTCCACGAGCAAAGCAAAGGCTTCGGTGTAGTGCCACTTGCGCGAGTCGATGATGCGCAAGTAGAAGACGCGGCTTGACGCCGAGCCCTTGACCTCGCCCGTGCCGGTCATGGTCATGCCGAGTGGGTTGCCCATTGTGGGCCGTGGCTGCTGCTGCTTGGCGCCGTCCAGTAGAGGACCCTGTTCCATGCCGTCGTAGCCAATGGGCGTGGACGCGGTCTGTGCGTACTGCTGCTGCGGCGTGTACTGCGTTGGCGGCTCGGCCTTGCGGTTCGCCATATTGATCGGGTGTTTGTTCTCGGTATGAGGGGCGGCGGCAAAATGTCCCCCACCCAATTATTGGGGGTTGGTGGGAAGGCAAGTGTGTGTGGACTGAACAATAGAAAAGAGTCTCCCCGTCCTCATTTCTTCTGGAGGCGGAAACCCCAAACCTCCAGCCTGCTCTGGACAGCGACTGTTCTCTCTCACGGTGAATGACCACGAAATCGGAGTTAATGGCCACCGTCTGGCTTCTTGGTTCTTTTTGGAGCGACTCGAGCGACTCTGGTCAGTCTGCCATGGGCCAGAGAGCGTGCAACTGTGCAGCTGTCTGAACAGAGCCGAGAAAACGGTGGTAAAACATGATAAATCATCATTGGTATGGTTTTCCGCACTGCGGACAAGACAAATTGTATGTCTTGTCCGCAGTGCGGAAAACCATTTGCCACAAACATATCCAATAACCTTGAATAAATACACCATCCGATCAGGCATAAGCGGAGGAAATTGGACTGAACAATTTCCGTGTTCCGCTTTCGCACGTTTCTGTCGTTGAGCTTCTGGTGGCGGTGCTGACGTGTTTCAGTTTCCTCCAATCACAACACGATCACGACCATCGAGCCAGTTCTTACGCCTAATTAGAAGATTCAGCAAATTTCACGTTGATTTTTCACATTCTTCAGTATCCGATTATCGGATTCCGATACGTAATATCGTTTGATTTGGGTGACCTGGCTTCTGGATATGATACCAACTTCAACCAGTCTGGCATAACAATAGCTTTGAATAATCCAATCCAAGCTCCATCAAGGGCACCGTCTAATCAACAGCCAGGGACCATGGCGATTGCAAATGCTCTACCCTGGCCCAATGTAGAGCTGTTGCAATCGCCTTACTCGCCACTGGCGAACCATGCTGTGATAGACGGCAAGTCACGAACTGCGCAGCCTCACGATATATTGCGCTGCATTAGCTCCATGATGTAGTTGTAATATCAACCGCATTTTATCCCCCAATGTGAACCCTTTTGCGTTAGTTAGAGAAGCTGCTTCTTGGGGAATACAGCTCGTGGTCTATGGATACTACATATAGAGTTGTCTCGTTTTGTGATCCAACCACTCGAACAGAGTGTTTGGGTGATATTTTCTGCTAATCGTGCTATAATTTCAGCGAATCAAATCCACTTCTCGCAGTGATGTTACGCAATCCGTACGCCAGATGGTAGTCATCGTTGAAGTAGGCATTGGTCGCAACCAGAATGGATCCCACGGTCTCTCCTCCTTCGACTCTGCGTGTACCAGCCACTGGTCCTCCACTCAGCTCCGCTGCTTTCCACATTGCTCACTCTCGAATTACTTCTCGACCATCCACCCACCACTGATGGGCACGTACACGCCGATCGGAGAGGTCCCGCTGGCCCATCGTGCGAAGAAGCTTGCGACCTACGCGCTCGGTGCCGCCGTCCTCTTCGTCTCCTCTGGTCTGTTGGTGCAGCAGCATACGCCGCACTTTTCACCTCCGCTCCGCTCCTC
>JAADWA010000401.1:0-27028 GCA_023335935.1 Pythium phragmiticola | reverse complement strand
GTGGGTCTTCGGGTCGCGGTACTTCTTCGCGAGACCGAAATCAATGATGTGCACGATCTGGGCGCGCTTACCGAGACCAATGAGGAAGTTGTCGGGCTTAACATCACGGTGGATGAAGTTCTTCGAGTGGACGTATTCGATGCGACAGAGCAACTGGTCGGCGATCATGAGCACCGTCTTGAGCTGGAAGCGGCGACCGCAGTAGTTGAAGAGGTCTTCAAGCGATGGGCCGAGCAGGTCGATGACCATGACGTTGTATTCGCCTTCGACACCGAACCACCTCAAGTTGGGTACACCCACTATTGTGTACAAAGTTGCAGTGAGCTGAGAGTCAGAAGAAAAAGATGCGCAAATGTGCTCGTCATCATGACGTACATCCGCCAGCGAGGATCTTGTAGATCTTGGATTCATAGAGAAGCTGTGGGTGCTTACTCTTGACCGACTCGAGCTTGATACCAACTTCTTCGCCGGAGGTCATGTTGGTGCCCAAGTAAATGTCACCGAACGAACCGCTGCCGATCTTGCGGCCGAGACGGAACTTCTTGCCCACGCGCAGCTCCAACGAGCTTTCACGCGGGTGCGACATGCTGATCTAATGGATCAATACACTGCGCATCGTCAGCGCGCATTCCACATTACTCAGTACAGGAAGAGAGAGATTGGGTCCGAAACGAGCTGAGCGGCTAGAAAAAGGTGGGAAAATCTGCGGTGACTGAAAGGACAGCGAGCATCATACACATCGCTCTAAGTAGACTCAGTCGAGTGGTTCGCTCGGTCACCAGGACCATACTTGCACCATGCATGAACAACACTCGCCATCACGAGTGGTTACCGATCTTTCCTTATTTTGTTGCAGCTCCACGTGGCGTGCTCCCACTGCGCCCACGCCGCTCAAGCTCGCCCACCGCCCTTCTCCTCTCGCCCTACTACAGCGGACATCAATAGCCTATGGCACTCACCTAGCGTCGCGTTGGGAGGTCCTTCGCGTGTCCACGTCCAAGTTGCTCGTTGCTCACTTTTTTTCCTCCGCCTGGATGTTCCGCGACGGTCGAGTTCACAGGCAAACTCACAACCCAGGAAATGAGGGGAGGAATTTTAGACTTGAATTTGGTATGGTATTCTTTGGGTTCGTTTGTTTGGCCCCGTCCCCGCACGAACTTTGGTGGAAGAAGAGTGATGGTTCATCAAGTCTTGCGACAGCGAAGGTTCAGCACAGAACAATCACCCGCAGGCTGCGGATGGATTGTGCCAGCACCCTCCCCGAACAGTGATGTCGCAAAAACTTATGTACGGGAGAATAACAGATTTAACCTCGCGAAGGCTGTTTTGGTGGTCCGCAAACCAGAATATAACCGTTTCAGTTTACCGGAGTACTGATTTTGCACCGATAAATTAGTCTGCACACTAACAGACACAACAGCGCCAAGTGCATGTTACGGTACATCGTATCATGAATGACGGGGTTGAACATCCAGAGGACTCCTTGTGGCGACAGTAGGTCGCTCGCCCCCCAACAGCTCTAATGAACGCGCAGCACGAGTCGTCCGCGGCCTCTGCTAGCGTCCGCAGCACCACTGCCAGTGGCTCCGTCGTGTACGAGTCTGCTCGCGCCGTGAATGAGTATTTGCAGTTCCATTTCGGTGCGTAGCCTCTTGCGGATTTCCAGGGTTGGCGAGAGTTTGATCTCACTTCATGGCCCTTCGGCTGTATAGGCGATCCGAAGGAAGTCGTGCCGTTCAGCTTTGCGCCCGCTGATGCGCTTGCATTCTTGCCGCGCACTGTGGATCAGTGCGCGGAACTCGTGCCGGCCGGCCAGCGCCGGCGTGCATTGGACATTGGCTGCGCAGTCGGCCGGGCGACGTTCGAGCTGAGCAAGCACTTTGATGAGGTGCGTCGGACTACACACGGCAATGCTGACGGATGCTTGCTCACAGTCGTGTGCGTGTACTTTTATAGGCCGTAGGTATCGACTTTTCGCACCACTTTGCCGATGCCGCGACCCAAATGAAAGAGCTCAAGGAGATGAAGTACGAGGCGCAGATCCAAGGCGATGTTGTGCAGACCCGTGTGGCAATGCTGCCCGCTGGTGCTCATCCGGAGCGCACGCGCTTTGAGCAGGGCGATGCGTGCAACCTTGCGTCCTCTCTCGGTACGTTTTCTATCGGGGCCGTGTTGGAACGAATCCATGCAAACTCACGTATTTCTTTTGCTTTTGGCAGGCAAGTTCGACGCTGTGTTTGCGTCCAACCTGCTGTGTCGTCTGCCGGAACCGAAGAAGTTCCTTCAGGAGATTGGCGGATTCGTCGCCAAGGACGGCATCTTTGCGCTCATCAGTCCGTACTCGTGGCTGGAAGAGTACACGACCAAGGAAAAGTGGATTGGTGGTGTTGTGGGTGCCGACGGCACGCCCGTCAACAGCTTTGATGTCGTGGCATCGCTGCTCTCGGCCGACTTTGAACTCGTCAAGCGCCAGGACTACCCGTTCATGATCCGTGAGCATGAACGCAAGTACCAGTGGGGCGTCTCGGACGGCACGTTCTGGCGCCGCAAGTGAGAATCGAGCCAGCTTCTCGATTCGAAACGAAAAGCCCATTCAGCGAATCAAAAGAGAAATCTGCAGCAGTGAATGCTTCTGCCCCCGTTCGTTGTAGTATTTTTTTTTACAGTTTGCGTTTCGCGTTCTTCTGTGCCTGCATGGAAAGCCCGCACCGATTGCGAACTTATAAGACTATAGCTATTGAACACACTATCAGTACCTGATCCCTCTTGTCGAGTTTTTTTTTCTCTTCTTCTTCCACTCATCCCTCTTCCTCCTTCTTCCGTCAACAAGTGAGGGGACGGACCAACAAACTCCCTTCAGGCATTCACCCCCAACGCTATGGATTTTCGCCGCTTTTGCCCTGATGTTCGCCCCGTGCTCGCGTAGACAATCCCATTCGAGTTCGACGACGACACGGAGGCTCCTGGTGCGGGCGGTGCCATGGCGGTAGTGGCATACTTGCCGTTCATACCATTCGAAATTGTTGAGGACGAGTGGTAGGCTGCAGCCGCTTTGGTCTCTTTGAAGCTTGGATGGTTGTGGTGCGTGTAGGGAGTCGAGGGGTTGTACTGAGTCTGGTGGTACTGCACGTGTGTATGTTGTGAGGATCCCGAGGGCTTGCTCACGTAGGCGTTAGCATGCTGCTGTTGCTGGTAACTGTAGACCTGCGCTTGCTGCTGATGTTGTTGTTCCTGCAGGCGTTGCTGCTCTTCCAGGATGCGCTGCTGCGCCGACACTGACTGGTGATTGCTCACGTACGGGTTGGCCTGCTGCTGCTGGTACGCGTACACGGGTGGTGCGCCTGCAGCTACTGGTGGGGCTTGCTGCTGCACTTCCTGCTGCTCGTATTGCTGCTGCTGCTGCTCGTACGATGGAAGCGGCGGCTCATCCATCTCGTCGCCTGCAACGTAGATGAGCTGCCCTTCTTGCTCAGGGTCCATGACGACATAGTGGCGAAACTGATGGCTCGGCGTGCCGCTGCGGAGACTCGTGAACACGTAGTGGCTTGCGAGTTCGTTGTAGTACCGCACGTACAGATCCGTCGACACGTGGAGCGTGAAGTTGGTCATCAGCAGAAACTCGACTTCCAGTTCGTTCATTTCGTTGCACGGCACGCCGCCCACTTTCGAGTAGTAGGCATTGTTGAAGTAGTGGTCATCAAAGAACTTGGCCGCGAGCACGATGCTCGTGATGAGCACGCGGTGGACGTTGAGCTCGGTCAGAATCAGGCCTTGCATCTGGTGTAACCGGTCAATGTACACGAGCGCCAAGACAAAGCATTCTGGACTGCACGACGCGTACTTGTTGATGCGCATCAGATAGTCGCGGATCGAGATGTTGGGCGCGCGAAAGGCCTCAAACTTGGAGCGCACCGTGTAGGCCGACGGCAGCGAGTCCGTCGGCTGGAGCATCGACTGCACAATGACCGCGAGCGACTGCACGATCGCGCGACCGCGCTGTTCGCTGTCCTTATCGTCCATGAAGCCGTCCAATGCCGAGGGGATACAGAGAAGGGGAGCGAGGAAGACACCCACACGTCGGTCGAACGGGTGGTCGCGGGGAGTTGAGGCGGTTTGCTACGTACGAAGAGCCGCAGCCACTACAGTAGCGTCTCGGTAGGATTGCCGATCGACAGCAAGTCGCAGTCGCGTATCGTCTGGTTCGGGAAACCGCTGCGAGCCAGTCTTTTCCCCCACAAATTGAGATGAGATTCTTCACGCGTGGAATGGTCTCGAGGGTCAATAGAGACCTCACGCTTTGAAGGGAAGAGCAGACACAGCGGGTGAAGGGGGCGGGGCGAGGCGTGGCGTCCGGCGCAGGCGAATGCGAGCGCAGCAATGGACGGCGCGCAGCCAGGGACGGGACGGGCGAATGCGAGATCACAACTCGCTCGAAGGACCTCGCTCAGTTCTCGAGCTGAGCTGTTGGCGCTAGAGCAGGGGCGGTCACATGCCCCCCAGACCGAGAAAGCCACCGACGGCAACCAGCGACAAGCGCGGCCAACGAGCGCCGTGCCACACCATGTGTACACCAACGAAAGAACATTGAGGGCGAAAAAAAACGTAACCCTTTGAGCGAAAGAGACGAGGCCACTTGAATCAATAAAACCCCACATCGTCTTCAAAAAATGACTTTGGATGGTTTCAACTTGGGACCATCTATCCAAATCGGACACCAGCCATTCGCTGGGCTCTCGACGAATGGTTGATGTCGGATTTACTGAAGAAGCAAGGAGGTGCTCAAGAAACCATGTTTACCGATAAGAAGCGAGTATGGTGCAATGTGGAGCGTGTTAAAACTGCTTCACATTTGCCCTGCATTTCGTCGGTTTCACCCATGGACTGAACGAACATAATTGAGGTTTTATAACCTTGGTCGCGTAACCATATCACCTAAACCTAATACATCACCGTCAGTGGTGGGGAGTTGGTCCACCACCCACTTTTACTCTCCCACGGTTACGCTCACGTAATCAGATAATCCCAGGCTGGTTGGCCACCGTTGGCACAAGGCTGAGAGAGTTTGCCCAACTTTTTGCGATTTCCGCTCAACGAAGACGATGGTTGCAACCACCTCATCGACTGTCTCTTCGTCCAATTGCCAGTTCAGTGTCACGAAGATTTTGGTACTGTAACACTTCGAAAGTACACAATGGCACCAAAAGGGCGTGGCTGTTCAGCTCGCGGTCAATTCTGTCTGGTGTTCCGGAAGGGATCCACGAGGAAACGATTGGTGGAGAAAGAAGACGAACTGTCGACTGGATTTGCCAGTCTGTGACAGCTGTGGGGGTTTCGAGAAGTTTTTGTTCTCTGCCCCAGTTTTGTTGAGTCCGCGAATAAACCAACTTATAGTGTGCACCACATTAAAAATGAACCCGAACTTCCCAGATTCGTACTTTAGAGAGGCCATACAGTACTCTCCACAATAAACATGCGACTTGAGACGCCTCCATTGGTTGGCAGACCGAATTTGAGCCCCCCAAAGAACAGGACGGTCATGGCGAGCGGCAAGAAGGCGGCGGCGGCTGCTAAGCCTCTGCCCACGATAGGTGCACTTGAGAGCGACAGCGACTCCGAACAGATCACGGAGATTAAGGTGAACCAGAAGTTCGCCAAGGAGTACACGGACCGCAAGCGCAAGGAGGAGCTGACCAAGCTCGAGCGGCAGCGCGCGTACTTGGAAGAAGAGTCGGACGAGGACGAGTCGGAATCGGAGACCGAAGACGAAGATGCCGAAGAGCTCACGCGAGAAGTGGACAACGACATCAAGAAGACGCTGCGGCTGATCCGCAACCGCGACCCGATCATCTACGACAGCTCGGTCACGTTTTTCAAGCCCAAGGAGGGCGACGACAGCGGCTCGGACAGTGAAGGGGACACGCCCAAGAAGAGCAAGAAGAGCGAGAAAAAGAAGGATGCACCGCTGTACTACAAGGACCTCGTGCGGCAGCAAGTCATCGCCGGTGACATCGACAGCGAAGAGGAAGATGACGACAAGTCGTCGCGTGTCATGACCTACGGCGAAGAGCAAGCCAAGCTCAAGCAGGATTTCCTCAAGTCACTGAAGCAGGCAGAGAATGAGAACTCTAACGATGACACTGGAAAACAAACTGGTGGAGATAAGGACGACGGCGATGGCAGCGATCTGGAAGGCGGGTTGTTCTCCGTGCGGACCAAGACCGACGCCGAGCAGCAGCTCGACGACGACGAGTATGAGCAGTTCAAATCCAAGTACGGCACCAAGCTCAAGAAGGACACGATCGACCCGGAGGCGTTTTTGGAGAATTATCTGAATGGCGGATGGAAGGAGAAGAAAGATTTGATCCCGCACTATGAGGATATCGTCAAGGAAGACGAGGAAGACGCTGAGGCGCTCGAGAAGATGGAAGAGTTTGAGCACGCGTACAATTTCCGGTTTGAAGAAGAAGGCAGTGGACTCATCCAGACATATGCACGAAACATTGAGGATAGTATGCGTCGCAAGGACGACTCGCGCAAGCAAAAGCGAGAGGAACGCAAGGCCCGCAAGGCGCTCGAGCGGCTCAAGAAGGAAGAAGAACTGCGCCGGTTGAAAAACCTCAAGCAGGCTGAGATCCAAAGCAAGCTTGAGAAGATCGCCAAGCTTGTGGGCAAGGTCTCGGAGCAGGACCGCCTCCAGAAAGTACTGGCGACCGACCTGGACGGCGACTTTGATCCGGAGGAGTACGACACACGCATGCAGCAGCTCTTTGACGACGAGTACTACAATGAGAATGAAGACGATGGCGAGGCCATGGAGAAGCCCACGTGGGATGACGAGGAAGACAAGGCACTCTTTGCTGGCCTGCCGGTGGAGGACGAGGAAGAGGAAGAGGAGGATGATGAGGAGGAGGAGGTGAAGCCTGTGATCATCGAAGAGGAAGAGGAAGGCGACGAGGGAGAAAACGACGAGGAGGAGAAGATGGAGGAAGAGGCTGAAGACGAGAAGAACATGACGCCGGAGGAGCTTGAGCGCGCCAAGCAAAAGTATCTGGATGAGCTGTATGGACTCGACTATGAGGATTTGATCGGCGATCTCCAGTGTCGCTTCAAGTACCGTGAAGTGCGCAAGAACGACTTTGGGCTGACGGCGGACGAGATCATGGCGGCCGACGACAAGGACCTCAAGTCGCTCGTGTCGCTGAAGCGTCTGGCGCCGTATCTGGAAGAGGAATACGCCGTGAACCGCAAAAAGGTCAAGTCATTTAGAAAGTCCCTGGAAGAGAAACAGGCCGAGGCTGCCGCCGCCAAGAAGAAGAAGACCAAACAGGTGGAAGCGAGCGATGGAGAAGAGAACAAGGAAACAACAGACGCGGTGGTTCCCACGAAGAAGCGAAAGCGTACGAAGAAGAACAAGCAGACAGCAAAGGCCGTCAGCGAGCCCGAGGAATCCGCACTCAAAGGAGACGACGATAATGAGGAACCCGCAGAAGAAGGAGCACGTGCGGCGACACAAGACAGCATCCACACAGACGAGACCAAGGCAAAGAAGAAGAAGCAACGCCGCAGCAAAAAGAAAAAGGACGAGCCCAATCCGTTTGCCTCCACGGGCCTTTCGTCATCGCGGCTCGAATCGTACAAACTGCTCAAATCCAAGAAGTAGATGCGCTCGAAGTAATACCCAACACTGGCCTCGACAACATCATTGTTTCGGTCTTTTTCTTCTCACGAAATCTACTACACTACTGTAGTATGCGTCTGCCGACTGTCCTCTTTCTATCGTGGGCTTACACGAGGGGACATTATAGAACACTCATCATCCTACTACTACGTAGAACTAAGCACGCTTCTTGGACAGGATCTCGCACGCCTCCTCCATCTTGGCGAGACACTCGTCCGCGTGGCGCGGCTGGAAGACCAGCGCCGGACGGAACCGCATGGCGTCCGTGCCGCAGCCGCCGGCGGCGACGCCCAGCTTCTTCAAGATCCCCACAAACTCATTGCGCTGCGACTCCGACGGCAAGTTGATTGCAATGTACGTGCCCTGGCCACGCACGGCGCTAATGAGCGATGGGAACTTCGTGGCCAATCGCTGGAGCCCGGCCTGCAGGTAGTCGCCCGTGATTTGCGTATTCTCCAGAAGACCATCGCGTTCCACCACGTCCAGGAACGCCTGAAGCGTGATCATCTTGGACGGATCGCCCATCCACGTGTTGAAGATGCGGAAACCCTCGCTCACGCGGAACTCGTCCTTGGCAAAGTAGCCGCCCGTCTGAAGCTTCTTGGAAAAGGTCACAATATCCGGTGGGTTCTCCAGCGCCCAGTGGTCGTGGGCCCAAAACTTGCCCGTGCTGCCGCCGCCGGTCTGCACTTCGTCCACAATGAACGCAACGCCGTGGTCGGCCGCGAGCGTACGGAGCGCTCGGAAAAAGGCCGGACTCGCGTGGTGGTCGCCGCCCTCGGCCTGGATCGGCTCGACAATCATGCCGGCGATGCGCGCCTTGGTTGAGCCGTGCGCTTGGTTCTCCTTGAGCAGTCGCTCGACTTCGTCCAGGCAGCGCGCCTCCTCAGCCTCGTTGGCCGCCTGGTGGACGTCGAGTGGATACTGAAGCCGTGGGAACGACGCCACGGGCCAGTCAAACGCCGGGATGTCCACCTTGTGGATGGCCTTCGAGTGCGTCGTGGACAAACAGCCCATGAGGCGTCCGTGGAAGCCGCCATGGAACGACAGGATACTGAGCTCGGGCGTGCCGGGCAGCTTGTGGGCCATGGAGGTCTCCAAATCGTGGGGCGAAGGCGGCGCGCCGCCACGCAGCTTGGTCTGGTACCAAATGAACACGGCCTTGTAGGCATTTTCATTCGAACACGAGCCGCACATGAGCGTGTTGATATCGTCCAGTCCGCGGGGTTTCACCTTGGCAAGCGTGTTTTCGATGCGCTCGATCCAATCGGCCGGCGGGAAGATGCCCAGGCACGGACGCTGCGCGAGAATCGAGAGGTTTTGCTTGTCGGTCATCGCGGCGACGATCGCCGGGTGGTTGTAGCCAATGGGGAGCGACGCGATCTGGCCGTAAATGTCGAGGAAGCGGTTGCCGTCGACGTCGACAAGGTAGTTGCCGCGGCTCGCCTCGTAGTCGGCAAAAAAGTTCACGGCAGAGCTCTGCTGGATCGCACCGAGCCGCGCGATGAGCGCCTCCGACTTGGGGCCCGGCACGCGGTCCGTCACGACCTGCGCATGGTCGTATTCATTGGGAAACGCCGGCGTGGGTGTTGCCGGGCGTGCCGTCGCGAGTGCGCGGCGCGAGGCGGCCGAAGCAGCAAGCGTGGGGCGGCCCGCCCGCCGCAAGTGCGTCGCGAGCAGCGTCGAGACCATGGTGGAAGTGGAGGCTTGCGCAGGACTGGGGCAGTTGACAAGTGAGGCTGGAAAACAAGGATGCGGGGAGATCTGTTTCGGGTGGTCCGTCGACGTAGCTCCACAAGTGAGATCCGGATCTCTTCTTGCACTTGCGCGATGGCTGATTGAAGGTACGCACGGCGAACCGCCGGGACAGCAGGTCCATACAAGACGCTTGTGTGGGGATCTTCCTCCTTGAAGAACAGATCACTTCGATGAATGGGAAAACAAAATCGTATTTAGGCCAAACGAGACAGTACAGCGCGTCTCTTCAAGGTGGGTATGCGACGTGTGAGGAGCTTCCTTGTCAACGTGAACTCGCTGGAAGATAGCTGGACGTAGGTGATTCTCTGGACTCCAATTCCAAAGAAATAAATACTCACTGGCAATGGAATAGAAAATAACGGCAGTTGGCGATGAGGGCGGCTGCGTGCTGGGCTGCCCCTCATGAATAACCGCCGACAGAGGGAGAGGGAGAGAGAGAGAGAGGGAGGGAGGGAGAGATCTGGATCCAGAACCAGATGATTAACGGAAAGAACACAACTCGCGCGTGTGGAACGCAACACCAGGAATGGGGGAGGACGATTGAGCGTGTTTGCGACAGTATGGCGTGATATATCGCTCTCTATAATACTCTAGGGGAAACTGTGCCAAGTCGTGTGCCTACGGTCGCTTAGCTGCAGCACAAGGGCGGAAGAACGGTTGGTAACGCAGCGCACATTGCATCAACCATGAGACTGGACCCGCATCCGTTCTCCATGCAACAATAAGAACGCCGAAGTGTCCTTTCGAAGGGAGATGCGAAATAATCTCTCTTAGAACCGGGCCTGCCACGCTTATACCGACTTGCCCCTCCCTACAACGGAGTCCTTGTGGCATTCTGCACTGTCGATGCGACCTGTCAGTCGTACTGTACGCTACACACGGGCGCATCCAATGCCAAATCAGCCTGTCAGCCCGACATCAGCCCGTTGGCACAACGGTTGTGAACATTCGCGCTGTCGATTGATAGATGGGCGGCCCCATTTACTGGAATACCCATTACAGTCGGCATGGTCAATCGCAAACCACCTAGGTCGGCATGGATGGATTCCAGTTCAGGCCGCGCCGACTATGTGAACTGTCCATAGCCGCATTGCGAATTGCACTATGCGTCGCAGGTGCCTGGCGAATGCTGGCACCGTCCTTGGAAAGAGATCAGAATCTATGGAGTGAGAGGGGAAGGGGCGGCGGACGCGTCCGCTGGTGACGTATGTTGATTGGTTCTTGAAGGAATGGTATTTTGAACGAAGAAGACTTGTGAACTTGATCTGGTGACAGTACAACCTAGCCCTAAAATAGCGGCCTTGTCATCCTGGGTTTCGATTCAAAGTCTGAAGTGTGAATCGAGACAAGATGGGAGAGTTTTCACAAGTTGAGCCGATCAGGTTTAGGGTTTGCTGTTTGATTGTGAAAGTGAGGATCACGTTACAAAGGTGTGGATCCCAGTGGGACTCCCACCTGGCGATGAGCACTCGCATGTCAGAATTTGTTGCTTCCATCTGTAACACACACGGCAGTCGTCCGAACCCCGAGCCCGTCCGCTCGTGTGGTTTTGTGAGTGGACCGGTAAATACGATTCAGTGACTGAATTTCAGTCTGCCTTTCGTCCTCGTCCAGAGTTGTGAGGAAGCGTCCAGACAAAAGCTCTCTCGCTTCCTCTTGGCATTATCCATTGGCGGCTTCTTCATCAAGGGAAACATCCCCCTCCCCTTCTGCAAAGGTAAGGCATGGATATCCTGTGACCCTCCGTGACGCGGCTGTATAACGCCACCATCGGAACCACCCCTGTGGAGACGACGTCCATGCGGACGCCGCGTCAACGGGCATGCCGCCCGTGCAATCCGGGGCGAGAATGGACTCGTACTTTCGCCAAAACGAGCCGCAGAAACTCACTCTTTCCCCCGTCGTGTTTCTCTCCCCCAGATGAGCGTAGATTATAGCGACAACAACGATGCCCCGACGTACCTGCGGTCGCCGTCCGACGCGTCGCTGGCCCCGCCGTCCTTGGCCGCGAGCTGGCCTCCGGACGTGGACCTGGACGTGTGGTACCAGGCCGAGCGTGCTGAGGTGGACGACGTCGTGCGCGACGCACTGGACCTGAGCGTCTGGTCGCTCGAGGCCAAGAAGGGCAGCACGAGCGTCTACTTGCACTGCAAGAACAACGAAAAGCCGTCCTACTCGGTGCGCGCCGTCACGCGCGTCACGGGCACGGTCGCGAACGTGACCGAGTGTTTCCGCTCGCCCGACTCGTCGAGCTTTCGCCAGTTCACCAAGATGCTCCACAACAAAGTGTTTCTCGACAGCGAAGTGCTCCACGCCCACGCGCAGCACAACCGCGACGCCGAGTCGCTCGCGCTCAAGTGGGTCGCCTTCTCGAACGGCAAAAAGACGCTCGGTAAGGGCAAGGAATTCTGCGTGCGCGAATATACGACGGTCGTGCGCAACCACCGCCAGTTTGGCACCGTCGGCGTGTGCAAGTTCGAATCGTACGACGGCGTCGGCGCGCGGTACGGCATTCGCGCCAAGTCGGATACGTTTGGACTCACGCTCTTTGAGCCGAGTTCGTACGTGGTCACGCAGACGCCCGAGGAGGGCATCGTCTCGGTGGCCATGACGTTCTCTATGCGCAAGGCCAGCGATAGCAACGCCGTGAGCTCGGGGGTCAAGGCACTGTCCATGCGCCTCGCCCACGACCTCGGCAATCTCCAGGCGACCGTGCAGCACCTGCTCTTCCAGCCGGCGAGCCTCGCCAACAAGCGCGAGTGGGTCTCGGACAAGGAACGCAACAACTGCTCGCTCTGTGTGCAGACGTTCGGCATGCTCAAGCGCAAGCACCACTGTCGCGTCTGTGGCGAAGTCGTGTGCGGCAACTGCACCGTGTTCAAGGTCGTGAACGACCAGGACTCGTCCGCCGCCAAGGTGCGGGTCTGCAAGGCCTGTCTCGGCAAGTCGACGACCACCGAGCCGTCGTCGCAGCCGGGGTTCTCGACCATGGCGTCGCAGCAGCCGGCGACCGGAATGGCGACCAACGGCAATGGACACACGAATGCGCGTGGCAGCAACCCCCAAATGTTCGGCAACAAGAACATCAACCTGAGCGTCGTGTCCAACTCGTCGGGCGTCTCGACGAGCTCGGAAGAGTCGCGACGGTCGGACAACGATGCTGACGCCGTCGGTGCGCTGCCGCCGATGCACGGCCACCACCACAACCAGTACAAGACAGGCTCGTCGGCGACAGGAGGTTACTCGTCCAGCATCTCGTCGACGTACTCCAAGGGTTCGTCATTCAGTGAGGCAGATCTAGATCTGTCACCTCGTAACCGCAGCGGAGCGACTGGTTCTTTGACGCAGCCGCCGCTCCAGTCCATGCCGAGCATGCAGCGCGGCAAGCAGTCGAGCGCGAGTCTGAAGCGCACGAATTTTTTCAACGACGACTTTGAAGAGATCTGTATGCTGGCGATGCAGACGCTCGACTGTGCAATGGCCGGCATTCGCACGGACGATTTTGAATTGGTGAACTACTTTGACGGCCAGCCGCAACCGGATCTGCCGCGGTCGCTTCCGACCTTCCGTCGCATCGCAAGCAGGGGCAAGCCCTGTATCGTGTTGGATGTGTCGGCCGACAAGCGGATCGCCGGCGAGAAGCGGAACACGGCCAAGCTCCAGTTCTTTGTGGGTATTCCGTTGATCATGGGCGGCGAGGTCATTGGCGATCTGTGTGTCGCCGATCGATACCCGCGCGAGTCGATCGACCACCAAGCCGTCGAAGTCTTGATGGTGTTGGGCAAGACGGTGACGCAGTACATGACGTCAAACGACTACATCGAAGACCTCGCGCACCACAAGATGCTGAAGGGTGGTCCCGAGATGCAAGACGACGGCGTGACCAAGGAAGTCGCGTTCTAAGATGCCCATCCATCCCCTCTCTGTCTCTTTCTCCTCTCTCCCCTCTCTCTGTCTTCTGGCGAGGTGAAAGAGAGTTTAGTCAGGCTACTAGTGTTAGCAGGGCGTGCATGCGTTCGCCGTGCTCCTCCATACTTCTGCCGCACCTTTCGAGGGCGTCGAGTCGAGACCGTCCGAAGGCCGCTACCCACGTCGTCTTTCGTTGTTCGTGTGGATCTCTAATTAGTATAAGTTTATTATTCCGCCCCTGGCCTTGTCCCTCGTCATCTCGCTGTCTTAGGGGGAGACGCGGGTCGCTTAGCGTTGCGGTAGAGCCGCTCAAAATGGGGCAGCGTATCCGTATCCACTGTCTCGAGGTCTCTCCATCCATATGGCCAGGACGCGCGTATCCGCTGGACCTCGTTCTCCATCTCCGTTCGCAGCTTTCCCTGCCGTGCTTGCTGCTGCTGGAGAAGCAGGGTCCTGTTGGACACGTGCTGCTCCCGTGTGATCGACACGGTCTGCGAATGCCGCGGGTTCAGGAAGGACGACGGCGTCTCCAATGCCGGCGTCGTGGCGGGTCGCTGAGGCTGCCGTGTCAGCCCAGCTCGCTCGGCAGCCTTCCACTGTCTCTTGACGAGCCGGTGGCCGAGCCTCCGCTGGTGTCTGCTGGGGCTCCCGGTTTCTGCTTCCTCCTCGGAGGTCTCGTCGTCGTCGTCGTCTTCACCGTCAACGTCTTCACTCAGCGCCGGCAGGCGGGACGCCTTGGCCTTGGCATGGACCCGTGCCACCGCTGCGTGGGGCACGACCACGCTAATGCGGTGCTTGCTCACGGCGCGGGTCTCCTTGGTCTGGGACTTTTTCTTCTTCTTCTCGTCGTCCATGCGGTACGTCGCGAGTTCCATGCACAGCTCGTCGCCGGCGACGTGCGTGTCGCGTCCGCAAATGACGCAGCAGTTGCCGCTGAGCCGCATGAGCTTGCGCGTGATGGGCACCCGCAGGTTCGGATACTGCATGGCCTGCTCGATGCGGGTCTCGCGCCACGTCTCGCGCTGCTGGGCGATTACGCGCAGCCGCTTGAGAGCCTTTGACGCGTGCTTCTTGACGTCCTTGCCGTTGAAATGGAGGTTGAAGAGTTTGCGCTAGAGGATTTCGACAAGGAGGGACACCCGATCGTTTAATAAAATGGGAAAATGGAGATTCCAATAACAGTACGAGCACTCTTACATTCAGGACGAGGCAGTCGACGTCCGTGACGGCGCGAATATCGATGGGACACGTCACGACTTTTTTCTCGGCCGCGAGGTACTCGCCCGCGACGTCGAACTTACCGAGGAACGTGAGCTGCACGGTCACACAGTGCTGGACGCTTCGCGGGGTCTCGTCCGCACCGCTTCCCACGTCGCTGTGCTGCTGCTGCTCATGGAGCATGATGCGCACACACTCTTGTGCTTCGCCACGCAGCACGAGGAACAACGAGTCGGCGTCGGCGCCTTTGTGGACAATGTGTTGCTGGACGAGTAGCCGCCCGTTAGAAAACGACGGGAGATCCCCACTTGGTTCCGAGCCATCTACGTACCCCAGCTGGGATGCTGAGCAGCTTCATCGAGTTGACCAAGTGCATGAGCTCTGCAGATCAAAAGGCCGTGTGCGTCGTATTGATTGATGGACTGTAAGACCGGTGATTGATGGGCAGGACAACGCACATAAAACGTACGCATTTTCGACCACTTGCGGAAGAGCAGCGTGTGCTGGAGGAACGCAATGTGGTCCGTAATCGTGCCTTCGATGGTCTGCGAGCGTGTCAACCTTAAGTACGAGGCCGCCGTGAGCACGATAAAGTTGGCGACTTGAGCGGCCGCGTCGACGACGACCGTTGCGCTGCGTTTCGAGTCTGGCTCGATGAGACAGAGCTCGCCAAACGTCGCACCGGGCTTGAGCGTCGCGACCGGCACGCCAAAGGTGATGAGCCCCTGCTCCATAAGCGCGCGAGCGTCCGAACCGTCGACCGCTGCGCGGGTCACGCGGTGGTACTTCTTCTGTTCGTCGCTGCTGCGCACAAATACGGTCACGAGTCCGCTGATGAGGATCTGGATACAAAAAACAAGTCAAAAATGTTGATTTTTCACCACGTCATCGATAGAAGAAAACGTACAAAGCACGTGTTGCCTTTCTCGCCCTGGTTCACGACGACGTCGCCCGATGCGAGGTGGAGAAACTCCATTTCCTTGCACAACTTCTTGGCCGAGATCTCGGACATGGTCGTGAAGAGAGAGCTGAGCTTTTCCTGGTTCATGAGCCACGTGTAGAGCAGCTTGATGTCGCTCTCGCCGCGGTCCTCGGGCGGCTTGCGCAACGTACTAATCTCCGCACATACATGGAACGTCAGCTTCAGAGGCCCATGCAATCGAAGCTACTGTATATAACCTCGTACTGGATGATCTGGAGGACTTTTTCGTTGACCTTCATGATCGCGGGGTTGGGGACGATACCTTTTCGGACCAACCCCCAGCGACGCGATCCAGCAGAGACCGGCTTGATCTTGCCCACGCCAACTTCTGCACCCACGTTGTCCCAGGCGGTCGTGTCCATCGTAGAAACATCACTGGCGGGCGATGCCGCGGCTACTGGAGGTGGAGCGGCCTTTGCTGGAGGCTGCTTACTGCGAGGACCAAAACCCGCTTTAACACCGGATTCTCTCCGCGGCGTGCGGGGCGTGAGAACACCATTGTCACTCGCAGACACAGTCGGCAGACCAGCGCCACTGCTTAGACCGGCCGTGACGATCGACAGCTTGCCGCTCACGCGCGCGAAGACACTCCCGCTGCTCGAAGCCGATGCGACGGGCGACGTGCCCACCGCTGCCATCGATGACACAGGACGTTGCCAATAGTGTGCTCTCGGGTGGAACCACCCGCGCGCTGGCGTGGCTCGCTGGTGAGATGGTAATTCAGCTAGCACGCAGAGACGAAGACCCGTGGGGGTGAGTTCGTGGCCAAGACAGGAGTTGACGGTGGTCTGAATCATCAGTTTTGGCCAATGGTTGACCGATTTATTGAATAACAGCCAATCATAGTGCATTGAATGGTCCATAAATAACTCAGTTCCCCAAATGGCTTCACTTTTTCTTCTAATAAACCTCACACGGTGAAACCAAGCATGACTGCAATATTCATCAAGCGAAGATGAGAATCGCGACGTCACTCATTTTGATGGCGCCGCTTCCCGACCGTCAATGGTGTGCTAGATCGTCATACCTGCTCGCGCGCCCTGGAATTCCACGGGTCGCTCTCGACTGACAACGCCCCGCCCGTTGGTTGGGGACGTCGAGGCGGCGGTTCGGCATCTCTGCCCATTTATAACGGCGCCGCTTCGCCGGATCGTACACGCACCATATCGTTGGTTGTGGCCACACACCATGAGCGTGAGCATCAAGGTCTCGATCCGCTGTCGGCCGTTCACGGTCGACGACAAGCTGGGCGTCGTGCTCACGCAGTCGGGGGAGGAAGAAGGCGAAGTGCAGCTCATCAACTCGAGCTACTCGACCACGCGGTTCGCGTTCTCGTACGCGTGGTGGAGTGCCTATGGGTACCAGCGCCACGTGCTGGACGCGCCGCCCGAGGCCGACCAGATGCAGCTCGTGAACCAGCAAATGGCCTACGAGGCCGTTGGCATGAAAATCAAAGAAGACCTTTTGACCGGCAACGCCGTCGTGCTTTTCGCCTATGGACTGTCGGGGTCCGGCAAGACCTTTACGGTCTTTGGCCCGGACGCCGTCGACATTCCCGAGGCCTGGTTTAAGCACGAAGAGCCCCACGCAATGTGGGGCATTTTCCCGCGGCTCGCGTACGAGCTCTTCAAGGAGAAGCAGGACGGCTGGAAAATCTCCATGAAATACTTCCAAAACGTCGTGGATACCGTCCGCGATCTCATGTCGCCAGTCGCCCAGGAGCAGCAGTACAAGTCGGGCATGCGCAAGGACCCCGACGGCTTCACGGACATTGAGTGGTGCCAGTCGGTCGTGCTCAAGGACTGGAACGACCTGCGCAAGACGTTCATGGCCGCGAACGCGCGCAAGGCCATTGCGCCGACGCAGTTTAACCACCAGTCCACGCGCGGCCACTGCATCATGACGCTCGAGGTCGAAAAGCCCGACCCCGAGCGAGACGGCATGAAGCAGCGCGGCCGCGTGTACGTATGCGATCTCGCCGGGACGGAGCCGGCCGGGGATATCGTCTATGCCGAGTACAAAAAAGTCGTTTTTGACAATGGCGACATTGAGCACAAGTTTGTGGGCGCACACCCGGACCCGGCCAAGTCCAAGGAGCTCCAGGACCAGGGCAAGAAGATCAACCTGTCGCTCACCGAGATGGCGCAGTTCTTTATGAAGATGGCCGAGGCCGTTAAGGCCAACAAGCTCAAGCCGGGCGTGTCCATCCCGGGCTGCAACTCGTACTTTCTCTGCAAGTACCTCAAAGACACTATGCTCCAGGCGAGAACGTACCTCTTCTGTGCGATCCGACCCGAGGTCAAGTTCCACAACTACACGTTCTCGACGCTCGGCTTTGCCAAGAACGCGTCCGTGATCAAGCTCCAGCCGAAGAAGGCGAGTGCCGCCGCGAGCGCCGCCGAGCGCAAGCTCATGGCCGAGCTCGAGCAGATGAAGCTGCTCGTGCAGCAGCTCAAACAAGAGAACGAGAAGATGGCCAAGCTGCGTGGAGAAGGAGGAGGAAGCGGAGGAGGAGGTGGGGGAGGAGGAGAGGACCAGGTCGACCAGATCAGTGAGATGCTCGCGGCCAAGCAGCGGCAGCTCGAGCGCGTGCTCGCCGGTGAGGAAGAAGAGGAGGAAGAAGGTGGGGAAGCGGGAGGCAACCCCAAGAAGCCGCGAAAGAAGAAGAACGCCCAGGACGAGTTTCTCGAGCGCCAGCAGGAAGAGTACGGCAAGCGCGGCGTCCACTTGGCGCACTTTGCGAGCGACACGACGTCGCCGTTTCTCATCAACCTCGACGTCGACGCGTACCGCAGCCGGCGCTTCATGTTTCTCTTGGAGTCGCCGCGCATGACGCTGGGGACGAACGGCGACATCAAGCCACTGTCGCTCTCGGTCGTGGACGACCACTGTGCGTTCGAGTTTGACAAGGACCACGAGCAGGTCTTTCTCTGCGCCGGCATGGGCGACGTCTTCCACAACGGCGTGCGGCTCGCCAAGGCATCCAATGCGGGCCCGCCAGTGGATCGCGTCCCGCTGCAATGCTTTGACCGCGTAGTGATTGGCAACGAGCTCATGCTGTTTGTATACCCGGGCAAAGAGCCGCCGGCGCAGGACCCTCCAAGCGCCGACGACGCCGCACGCGAGTACCAGCAAGGGCTTCAGCAGGCCGCGCCGAATGCCGGCACGAGCGCGGCCGAAGCCGCGGCGCTCGCCGAGCTGCAAGCGCAAATGCGCAAGTTTGAAGACGAAAAGGCCCAGTGGGAACGGCAAAAGCAAGAGGCCGAGGCGGCGGCCCAGGCTGCGGCCGAGGCAGCAGCGATGGCGGCGGCCGAAGCGGCCAAGAATACCGGAGACGGAGACGCCGCCGCGGCCGCTGAGGCTGCTGCGCAAGCTGCCAAGGCGTTGGCGGAGGAAGCCGCGCGCCAGGCCGAGCGCGAGCGCGAGCTGCTCGCGCGGCAGGTCAACGACCAGGAACTACGCGAGGTGCTGCCGAAAATGGTCGAGCTCAAGCAGATCGTCAAGGCGCTGAACCGCGACATGCTGAGCTTCGAGACGGCGCTGCAAAGCGGCACGGCGAGCGTCGGCTCGGACGGACGCGCGCTGGGTCCGGCCACGACGACGACTGCGACAGCGATCCCCAAGGTCAAGATCAAGGTCCACAACGAGCTCACGGACGAGACCATTTTCCTCGACGTCTTTGAGTTTGTCAAGGCCCACGCGCTGCTCAAAGACGAGGTGGCGTTTCTGCGCAACGCCATCATGAACGACCGCGAGTACGCGGCGCCGCCCGGCCACGACCCCATCACGCTGCTCTTTGACAATTCGTTCCACGTCGGCTCGGCGACGACGTTCCCCGAGTACTTGCTCTACTATTTGGAGACGGAGCCCGAGGAGACGCAGCTGAATATCAAGCTGGCCGTGCCGCCGTTCAATACTGTTGGCAAGCTCGAAGTCTCGTGGACGCCGCTGTCGTCCCCCGAGCCAGACCAGCATCATGAGGACGATCTGCCGGACGTGGAGGATCCAGAGGACCTCGTGGGCAAGCCCTGGACGTACCGCATCCAGATCAAGGGAGCCACGGGCCTGCCGCTCATCACAGACCTCGCGTACGTGCAGTACGAGTTCATGGGCGAGCTCTTCACGACCGAGAGCGTGGAGCAAAACACACGGAACCCGGTCTTTGACTATACGTGTGTCCACCACGTCGCCGTCGTGACGCCGGGGTTTGTGGAATTTCTACAAAACGCGCGGATCGAATTCCAAATATTTGTGAATCCGCTCATCATGGACCCGCCCAAAGACCCGATCGCGTCCACGAACGCAGCGATCGTGGCCCACTTGGGTGGCGAGGGCAAGCGCAAGGCCACGTACGAAGGTACTGAAGTATGGTAGTGGTAGGGCTATTGGATACCGTACGTGACACATGGGTACATTCGATAGAGTTGGATGCGAAGTGTAAGCTGCTGACCGAGCAGCTCGCGAGAGCGCAGACCGAGCTCGAGTTTGTGCGTAGCGTCTATCGAGCGGCCACGGGCAGGTGCGTATCATAACGGCGTGGAGGGAAGCAGTGGGCTGGGCTGGTAACTGACAACGGGGACTTGGATTGTAGTGAGCCGCCGACCGCGGCGGACCAGGCCCAGCAGCAGCAGATCCAGTCGCCACCTCTGCCGGCGGTTGCCGTGGCGGCACCGAGCACGCCGCGGAAACAACTCGAAAGTGCTAAAGCAATGGACGCGCAGCTCAATGTTAGTGGAGGCACGACGCTACTGCCGCAGACTCAGGCGTGAGCAGAATAGTGAAGATCCAACCAGGTCGACAGCGGACGCCAACAATAAAATGAGCATAACTGTGCGAGTGGGCTTGTTTCGGTATCAAATCTGTATCATAACGGCGATTGCTTATAAATACCCGCGTGATCGTCTTCGTTTCCTCGGGTTTCCCTTTCCCGGGGAACTTACAAGACAAAACGAGACCATGGACGACCCATCCTACGCAGCACCGGTGAAGGCGACAGTGTCGACCAGCGCCGACTTCGATTCGCCACCGCCCCTCGCTGATCCCGTGGTCGAACAGGACGTGCAGATCGATCTAGGGGTCTCACCACTGCCACCAAAGCCACCGGCGACCAAATCGCCGCGCGCGTCCTTTTTCTCGCAATCGCCCACCAAGGGCGAGACGCCGCTGCGCGTACTGATCGCATCGTGGAACGTGGGCAACGCACCGCCGCCCAAGAGCCGCGAGCTGCTCCACAAGTGGATCCCCGAGGGCGGCGGTGGCTTTGACGTCATCGCCATTGGCCTCCAGGAGAGCAGCTACCGCGAAAAGGCGACTTCGTCAGCGGCCGTGGCCGACGACGCGTCGCCACCCAAGCACAAGACGAACGGCTCGCGGTCCGTCTCGAAAGCCGCGAGCTACGCTGACCTGGGCGACGTGGATGCCGAGGCCGGACTCGATGGAGACGATAATGGGGATGAGGAGGGAGACGAAGAGGATCGTGATAGTCCTGATGGCGACAGCGGAGAGAGAGAGATCGATGGAACCACCTCAGGCTGTAACGACGTGCCTGTGAAGAAGTCGCGCGCCAAGCGGTCGATCCGCAAGGTCTCCAAGATCATGAAGCAAGTGGGTTCGAACCTGCGCGAGTCGGTGGCCGATGTCCTCGACTACGCGTTCCATCGGCAGCTCCACCAGCACGTGGGCGGTGAGCGTGTGTACGCAATCGCGGGCAAGGTCGAACTCCTCGAGATGCGGCTCATCGTGTACGTGCTGACCAAGCACGCTGTCAGCGACGTGGAAAAGCACACGGTCGCCACGGGACTCGGTAGCGTGCTGGGCAACAAGGGCGGTCTCGTCTTCAAGATGGTCGTGTGCAACACGTCGCTGTGCTTTGTGAGCTGCCACCTCGCGGCCCACCAGGACCAAAAGTTCCTCGACAAGCGCAACGCCGACGTACGTACTGTAGTGTAGTGTCGGTCTCTTTTCTGCCACTGAGATATCTCCCTCAGTCTCTCGGTCTCATGTGGGCACTGAGATATCTCATCTCGCTGTAGTGCGCCAGCATTCTGGGCGCGAGCGGCGTCGGGGTCAAGCACGTGCAGCCCGACTGTCAGTTTGACCACTGCTTCTTCTTTGGCGACCTCAACTACCGCGTCGATCTCCACTACGGCGACGCACCCACCCAGTCCACTGAGCGATCCCACGAGCAGCACTTTCAGGACGTGCTCGCGCTTGTGCGCGCCAAGAAGTGGACGCTGCTGAACACCCACGACCAGCTCCGCCACCAGCTCCAAGAGCAAAAGGCCCTCGTGGGCTGGGAGCTGCCGCCGGCGCTGTTCGCACCAACGTTCAAGCGCGAGCGCGAGTCGTTGGACCAGTTCAATTCACAGCGCGTGCCGTCCTACTGCGATCGCGTGCTGTACAAGTCGCTCCCGGCGCTGCGCAGCAACCTGCAGTGTCTCTCGTTCCAGAGCGTGGACGCGATCGCGACAAGCGACCACAAGCCCGTAGTGGCGCGGTTCCACGTGCTATCAACCCCACGCATGGGGACGCCCACCAACGACGAGAACGCGGCGCTCGGGGCGGCGCAAAAGAGCGTGCTGAGCCGCACGACGACCGTCGAATTGCGAGACCTCCAAGCGACCAATCTGCTGGGCATGGACATCACGGGCAAGAGCGACCCTTACGTACGTTGGGCGGGCTAGAGAGAGGGAGAGCGAGGGAGGGAGAAGGGTCCTCACCTTTTGACTATCGATTTAGATCAAGTTCTACTCGCTCCCAGAGCACGTGCTCCAGCGCGACGCGAGCGGCAGCCACCCAACGACCGCGACGATCATGCACACGCTCTCTCCTTCGTACGTGGTAACTGGGCCTTTCGCTAGTCGATGGGGAAAGTACGGACTGCTGAATTCTTCTTTCGTAGCTGGCAGATGGACCAGGTGCCCAAGCTCTCGCTCGTATGCGACTGCGAGGCCGATGCACGCCGTGTGCACCTCGTGCTCTTGGTCATGGACTACGACACGACCTCCATGGACGACACGCTGGGCAACGTCGTGCTGTCACTCGACAAACTGTGCCATGCCACGCGGCCGCGGTTCGTGCCGTTTGATGCACCGATCGTGCGCCATGGCCGACCGGCCGGCTCCGTGAGTGGCAAGATCCGCGTGCTGCTGCCACACCAGCACGCGCTCGGAAGCGACGGCGGCGCCGACGAAGTCGCTCTGCGCATGGGCGGCTGCAAGTGCTGCGTGTCATAGCGAAAGGCAGATCCAGTAACAAATACTAGCAGTTCTTCAGATAGTAAGCGATCTCCGGGTTATCTCGCTGGTTGACACCGCGGCGCATGGAGAGGCAAAGAGCGAGAAACGTTTCATCGCAGTACGCGCCACCGACGCGATCGGCAGTGAGCAGCCGACATACGCAAGCCCTCTGATCGGTGATCAAGAGCCGTAAGACGGCGTCGCGCACGTCGTCTTGAGACGCCAGCGAGACCTGGTGGAGCATGGTCTCTAGGATATGGGCATCAGGGGAGTAATACTTGTAGGTGTCGGCCAGCGATGCCAACGGCCCCAGCGTTCCAGTGACGGCACGGCGAGCAAAGCTGACTACTGCAAGCGGCAGTGGACGGTCCGAGAGCGCGAGCACCTTTTCGACGCGATCGGCGTCACGGCGGACCGCGTGCTGGATTAACATCATTGCAATGTCGCCCGTGGAGCTCACACGCATGAGCGCCTGGACAGCGGGGTCCGACAACGACGGGTTCTGCGACCACAGCAGCACGGACGCACCGAGTGCCCGACGCAACTCGCTGGAGTCAACGCTCGCAAGGAGTTCGAGCATGTCAACACTGTTGCTGCGAACCAACCAGCTCACGGTCTCGACCATGGGGAGAAACCCGCTTCGGTCTTCTGCGGCATTGCGTAGATGGTTGAGGAGGCACCGGATCGTATCAAAGTCTCGACTCCGCATAGCTGCGTCAAGCGTTCTGATGGGGAACGCACAGTTGTTTCCCACGAGCTCCACGATCGCGTCCCATTGATGGGTAAAGTGGGCAAAGTGGATGAGCGGCAGACACTTTTCAATGGCCGATGGCAGCAGTCCAGACGCCAGCAGATCACGTAGCATGGCCGTATTGCGCCGCGCAATCGCAATCGCCAGCGCGCCTGCAGGTACTTTGCCCAGTCGACGCTCTGCCATCCAGTGGATAGCGTCTCGTTGGTCGTTGACCACGAGCGGCTTCATGTTGAGGTCGTCTCGTCCAGCAAAGAGCGCCGTCCCAAACGTCGCCTCGAGCCAGTCGAGCACAGGGACATGGCCGTAGCGCACGGCCCGTGCTGCAGCAGAACGCGCAAACTCCGGATCGCTCAACCGTGATGTGCCACGAAGCCAGACGAGGACAGCGACGTGGCCATGGCGCAGCGCCAGCTGAGCGGCAAAGCGCGCAAGCATGGGGAGCGAGGCGACGACGGCACCATGCGCTTCGAGAAGCCACACCAGCATATCGACACGGCCGAAAGATGAAGCAGCTTCCCATGCAAAGTGGACACGACGGCGACGCGCCTGGTCGGGCTTGCATTGAGACACACATTGAGCCAAATGGAAGCGCAGTGCATCGAGATTCTCGGTGTCGTACTTGGCGATGGCCTCGGCCGTGACGCGTTCACACCAGTCGCGGTTGGAGGACGCGCGTTGTCCCATTGGCGTGACAAGACGCCAGCGCGAGAACTGGCCGCGAGCAAGCACGACGACTATCGCGGCTGCAGGGTCGTGGCTTGCACTAGTCAAGTACTTGAAGATTAGCGGGCCCACGGGCACTGGGAGGCCGTCCTGGAAGGACGTGATGATTGAGAACAACTGCTGTTGGGTCAGAACATCGTATTCGGCGGTGTTGGTTGAGGTAACCAAGGGGTTGGCGAGTGGGTCGACGTTCATTTGCGTGCACGTGAATGGGGGAAATGAAGTGGATGATCCACGCAAAAAGTGGGAATGAGGATTTTGGTGATCCACTGTGGATCACTTTTTGCGGAACCAAAGACCATCACTCACCACGACGATGGGATCACTTGGAGCAGTATCCGTATTTCCCGTATCCATTGGATACTATTCATGGAACTATCCAACAGTCAGTGGCAGTTTTGCCCCATGCATCAGGCTTTGACACCTACAAAGCTCGCTGTTTATGCACCAGTTACAGTGTACTCCTTCAAGTCTCTTGTGGTGAGTGATGGTCTTTCAGTATCTCAATCCAAATGGATCGTGGGTTTCCCGCCAATTTGCAGGTGCTTCACCCGTCGGGACGCTCTGGGCATAATACACTCCACGTCCTGTGGCTCACCGATATGGCCGACCGTAGTCGCGGCGCGTGATCGCTTCTTCCAGCAGCTCGATGGGGAACGCACAGCTGACGGGGTCGATAACGACGGGTTCTGCGACCACCACGACACGGACGCGACTGAGCACACTGGGTAGGCCTTTGCCCCTCTGAAGCTACTAGGTACATTAATTGCGTGGAATGGACTTCAGCTAGCATCATCAGCGCATCATCATCATGAGCTCACTGGGATCGACTTTCGTGACGAGTTCGAGCCCGTCAATATCGGCGTTTCGTACCAAGCGGCCAACGATCGTCCGTCATAGGGAGGTACACAATTCAGTATCCGCTTACAGTACGAAGTCTTGTTGTGTAGTATTAGTCTGTTGTTTCTGTCTACGCATTGTCTGAGGTGTCGTTCTTCTTTCCCAGCTGCTAACTTTCTCTTGGCGCGACCGGAGAAAGGACGCAATCTGATAGTTGGGGAGGTTATAGTTCACGTCACGGCGCAGCGAGAGGCACACCTCCAGGAACGCTTCGTCGCAACACGCGCCAGCGGCTCGGTCGGCATCGGCGCAGAGGATCCGATAGGACGCATGGGCTGGGTAGCTGAAGAGCATGCGCAAGACTGTGTCACGCACGTCGTCCCGCGACGCAAGCGGAATACGGTACACTATGGTCTCCAATATATGGGCATCGTCCGCGCCCCAAAAGTACGAGTGTGCAAGAGATGCCAATGGCCCCAGCGTCCCATTCAACACACGGTCGACAAACGCAACCACCACGGGCGGTAGTGGGGTGTTCAAGAGTGCGAGAATGGCCGCGACGCGATCGCGGTCTTGGTCGAGTGCGGCTTGGATCAGTACTGTCGCGATATCGCCGGTCGAGCTCACGCGCATCAGGATCCTCAGGGCTTCGTCCGATCGCGGTCCCATGAGCACAGACATTCCCAGCCTGCGGCGGCGGTCCTCCTCTGTTGCTGCTGCGAGCATTTCCAGCACTTGGACGTCGTTGTCGTGGATCCGCCGATATACGATCCACGTCGCCGGGGAAGTTCCGCTTGCATAAAGCACGGCTCTGTGCAGTTTGTTTATCATAGAGCGCATGGCGTCAAAGTCCCGCCGCGCAATCGCTTCTTCCAGCAGCTCGATGGGGAATGCGCAGCTGTGCTCAATGAGGCACATCACCGCTTCCCACAGCCGAAACGACCATGCGAGCTTCACCAGCGCGACGCACTGTCTCTCTTCAAGACTCTTCCACGTCGAAGTCGAGATCGACAGTAACGCTGGCGGGTCATAAGCCAAGAGCCCGCGTAGCATCTCCACATCGCGACGTGTAACTGCAATGAACGCCATGCCCAAGGCCGCGACTCCCAGCCGACGCTGCAGCATCCAGTTCAGTACACCGTCGTGCTCACGAAACGGGACGCGCTTCAGATTGAAGCTGCAAAGCCGTGTGAACGCCCTGCTGCCAAAGGTCGTCTCGAGCCATGTGAGCACAGTGACGTGGTCATGGCGTACAGCCAACCCTGCGGCCATTCGTGCAAACGCTGTGTGGTTGGCGATGGCTGTGCCGTGGGATTCGTAGAGGTACGCGAGCATGTCGACGCGACCAATTGCAGCCGCCGCTTCCCACGCACGATGAACGCAGCGGGATCGCGCTTGCTCAGGCTTGCGCTGAAACGCACACGTCTCGAGTTGGAAGCGAAGCATGTCCATGGAGCTGGTGTCGTACGTGGCGACGGCCTCGGCAGTGATGAGTTCGCGCCATTTCGGTTTGGAGGTCACTTGCTCTTTCAAAGGCGTCGAGAGACGCGTGCCACTGGGCTCTGCCCACAAGTCGTAGATTGAGGAAGCGTCCAACGGGGCGGCTGGAAGGCTGCTTGCCCTTGTTAAGTACTGGAGGATGAGCGGTCCCGTCACACTGGGGAGACCCTGTTGGAACGATGCGACGTGGGAGAGCAGGTCGCGTTGCGTGAGCACGTCACACGCTGCGTGGCGGTCGAGGGGGCCGAGGGCGTGAGCCGCCCCAGTGTGTGACGGTTGGTTGTTCATTCTGGACTGGGTCTCGAACTGCCGACGAACGCGAATTTCACACCGCGGTTTTCAGTCTTCGACTGCCACGCACGCCCCCCCGGGTGTGGGATATGGCCGCTCTCTCCCGGCATCCAGGTACAGACGATGCCCCGGAGGGG